>VYXB01000556.1:2730-201139 GCA_013397135.1 Pachyramphus minor
CACTTGGAAGCACATCCTTGTACTTCAACAGGGGACATACGTCACCACTGCTGCTGGGCTTTGACCAAGGGCCTGTTTTAAAGGGAGGAGGGAATTTTGCCAACTGATGATCAGGACTGGCTCTTCACCCCTTGCTCCTCACATGTCAGAGATGTGCTGCTGTGCCAGCTGCAGCAGTGGGCAGCACTGCTTGCCATAGGACAGGTGAGCAAGTCACTGCTCAGAGCTTGCAGCCTGATGTAGGGGAAACCTGAATGAGACAACTGCCAGAGACAGGCAATAGTGGGGCTGCTCTGGCAGCTGTAGGATGGAGGAGACATCAGACATTGCCATGAGGTGGTTTTTCTACTCTGGTTTCTTCTGCCTGCCAAGTCCCTGACACACACAGGGAGGCAGCAGGGGAAGGGCAGACAGGAGCTCTCTTCCACAACTTGCTGAAATCAACTTTTACCCTCACTGGAACTGATTCACTGGGCTCAGCACATGCATATATGTAAAAAAAAAGATGATGTAACCAGAATTGTGCATATACCCCATCTGCCAGGTGGCTGTCCCCCTGTCCCCCCTGTTTAGTTCCAGCCAAGCTAGAGGGAAACAGGAGCTGCACAAAACTGGATAAACTGGGACTGGGGAGTCATACAATGGCACCATGAGGGCATTTCCAAACCAACCAGGAAAGCTTCAGTGAAACCTACACTGAGACAACAAACAAAGCTACCTACAGCATTATTTCCTGTAGTGAGCTCAGACCACCCTCCCACTCCCTTTCCTCTCAGCCCCAATAAAGATATGTCAGATTTACAGGATCATCTCTCCTGCCTCTGCGTCAGTGAAACTGTACTAGATTTTGCAAGTGAATCTCCCAGATAAGAAATGCAAATCAATTTGTCTCTTTTTCTTCATTGTGCCAGTACCAAAAATACGTTCCCTGGGATTAAGCAAAGGATTGGCAGGCTGCACGAAGGCTGTGGGGGAGGAGGGAGGGGGCAGGAAGGGTGAAATGAGGGGTAAAGAGAGAAATCTGTAAACCTAAAGCAGTTTGTGGGAATGAACAGTGCTTCATTTCTTCACAGAAATCTTGAAATGGAGATGAAAAAGCAACGACTAGATGAGCACTGACGGCAACATAAAGCATCAGCCACCACCTGCAATACCCAGGTGGCATTTGCACTGCTCCTAGTTTATTTTTCAATAGTAAAATCTCCTCTTTGCAATACATTACTGTTCTTTGATGTTTGAAAAGTATTTTCACTCTAACAGTCACCAAGAAAATCTTCCACAGGAAGAAAGAGAACAGGATTTGAAGGAGAAGCAGAGCGAGGAGATCCATATATACTTCCAGATTATTTTTTTCTAAATACTTATATTAAAAAAAACCCCAAATCCAAACCAGTTATCTCTGCTGAAACAGTTCCTGCTTTCTGCTCATTTGTCTTGCAAGACAGCAGGACACCTTCATCTTACTGAAGGTGTTTAGTGGCTCCAGACATCTCAAAACTCAAATGTGGTGAGCACTGCTTTGGTTGTTGTGCAATCTGGCATGGCCAAAGAAATGACATCACCTAGCACAAATTAAGAATTCAGCTAAACAAGGTTAGAGTGATGCTTCATTGAGCTGCAAACGGCATCTGTGCTCTCCTCCTCACCATCTCGTTCTTCTGGAACAAACCAGAACCCACTGGGACCCTAAAAGCCTGATTTATTATCAGTAATTCACTGATATTGTACTAAGGCATCAAGAATTAACAGTCCAGGGGGTTATTGCATTACAACCTCGTATAAGTATATAATAAGAGAAGCAAAACAGCTGGAATTCAATAACAAAATTATATTGGAATAGTTTTGATCCTTGTGAAAAGTAATAGGCAAAGGTTTTGTCTGAGAAGAGGCTGATAGAAGAGAAAGAAGGCAATGGAGTGGTTTTCAGTTTGCAGTGTGTAACATTCCCATGCATACCTTATCTTTTCCCTTCTTTTACTTTCTGTGAAAATCCTGTAGCTTTTCCCTCTTCTGGAAACCTGTGCTGTGAGGACAGGAGAGAAACTCCCAGTAAAATGTGAAGTGCACAAAAGCAGCTTAAAAATTACTGCTAGAAAACTATAGGTATAAAACAGTTTTTAGCATTTTTTGTTTATTTAAGCAAAAGGAAATCCACAGATTTCTCATTAACATGAGAATGATATGCACCAGGAGTGATGATTTTTATCCACTCATGAAACCATATTTATATCTACAATCATAACAAAAGTTTGTCATATTAAAGCTGTTACTTAATCCGCTTCTCCACCCTTCCAAAATACCTGCTTTTGAGAATAGGCCAGACTCCTGGGTCTGCTTGGCTGCTGTATTCTGCATTTCTAACTGGTTTCCCATCATACCTAAATGCTTGGTGAGGGGAAAAAGCCCAAATCCAAACCACCAGAACGGCTTAGATCAGCATTAGCGTCCCAACTGTCTTAGTGATGTGCTACAGAACACTGGGGTTATGGGAAGTTAAGAACACCCACCAGAGAAACAGCTACAGTGATAAGGTGGCTTGTTTCCATCCCATGCTGTAGCTTTGGGGAAACTCTGAATACCAGGGGAACTGGAAAACTCTTCTTTTATTTCCCAGCACTGGCTGCTGACATCTGTTGGAGGGGATTGGAAGGGTGAGCACTGCAGAGGGTGCTGGTTGGGCAGGGTGAAGGTAACAAAGATAACAGACTGATCAGCTGTCAGCAGCCAAAGGTGCCATCCACAAAACACCCTGAAAGACCATCAGCATTAAATATGATCTACCCCTGCACTTACTGCCAAATTCATTACATGACTCCTCCAGCCCAATTAAAGAGCAGCTGCTGACTGATTTGCATGCTCCACCACTCAGTCCATGATTACTGCTGACATGACATGAGCTGTATAAAGGGCTCTTTCAGAAAGGATTGTGTAAGCTGAATAAAGGCAGTTAGCTTTTATCCTAAAGAAAATGCTGTGCATCAAGTCGATTAGATTTGCATTGCATAAGAATTACTCCAAATAATGGCTGAATCTTTAATGCTGCTACTGAAAAAAAATATAAATTTCTACCAGACTGGAAGGTAGGGCCAAGTGAGAGAGTAATGGAGATTTATTAGTAACGATGCAGAGGGCAAACTGAAGGTTTTACTAAAATGCTGCTTATTAAAATAATTTTCCAATTGAACAGTTCATTGTTTTTTCCCAGCATTGCAAAGGTGCCTGCTAGGTCAGCTCAGCCTGGGAAAGAGGTGCTTTTAAACTGCTAACTAGTCCAGGCTGTCAAGAAAAGCTCTGCACCTAATCTAACACGATTTGAAATAAGAGGGTACAATCCTGAGCCCACTGAAGGGGCAGTGAAATTATTAACCATGCTGGGCCAGGATTTTCATCTCTTTTTTTACACTGTGGTAAGCAAATATTCCTGTTGGATGCAGGGTATTCCAGGGAAGAAGTAAGGATGAGCACAGCTCCGTCTACAACATGCAGGGGAGACATCCCCAACCTCTAAGCAAGGAAAAAGGGGAACCAATATACAAGATGGTGAGCTCTTAAACAGTCAAATTAAATAATGAAGATTTAGGGCTACTTTGGACACATCTGTAGGCTGTAAAAGCCCATATGGGAGCTTTGAATTTGGAAGGATTCTCAATACACTTTATAGGCAAGAGAGACATATAAAAATCTTAATGACTTAAAGTGACCTTTTGGATGGGCAACAGCACTAAACAACAAGCAAAGGAAAACTCTCACAGGTATATTAAATGCTACTGTGGACTTAACAGTGATGTTTCTGCAGATATCTAAGATAAAAGAAAGTGACCCCAAAAGAGTGGACGTGGATATTTGCCACTTGTTTGGTGAGGTATTCTCTAAAGCATAGGAGGTGAGACTGTGGGTGAAGGAGCAGCAGAGAAGCCACTGCAGTCAATTCACTTCTGACGAAAGTCAAGTACGAAGCACAGAACAGACACCCAGTTCAGAAGTGGCTGAATAAATCCCCTACAACAGAGACAACTTGAAAAATATTAGTCTGATCTTTGGCTGCTATTTTTGCTGTAGTGTCCACTCAGAGACCCATGAGAATTTGGGCACTTGGGAGGAAAGACAGGAAAGAAGGGTAGAGTCAATATTTGAACATGATATTTTAACTTCAAGCCAGTGCTCTACACAGACAAATAATTCAACCAACTCTAAATGCTCAAAAATCAGTATACATTTGGCCTAAACAAACCAATCACTATTAGGGATCTCTCAGGATGAATTACTTTCAGAAAATGCTTTCCCAACAGCACTGACTGATTAAATATGCTATAATAACATAATAATAGATATTACATATAGAATAATAGTGTAATACTCTATAATAATAATATAATTTCTAAAAATTGCCCTCCAAGATATATCAGCACCACCTGCTGTGGAAGGAAACCAGCTGCCACCATCAGTGCTGCCATGAGGAAAAGCATCAGCATCCATAGCCTCAGATAAGCCTCTATCAAATGTATCAAGAGCAAATAGTTTCTGATGTTATAGCTCCTCAGGGCCATTTGTGGCAAGATTTGGTACAAAACTATCAGCCAATTTTTATCAACTCTGGAAATGAGGTGTTGACTATGGGAAGACTGATGTGGTGCTGGTAGAGAAATGAGCCTCCTGGCCACCAGTCCACTGTCCTAGTTGTCCTTTTTATGGGATAGCTAAAGAAACAAAAAATAAACCAAACCAAATCCAGACATATGCAAATCTTCAAATTATCATCAATTCAGCAGTGGCATTTAAAATAAAACCCACAGAATTTCCTGTGTTCCCTTCTCCGTGGTCTTTTAATTATTCATGCCCAACATCAGAGAATAGGGGAGAGCTAAACATTCAGAAGCTGAAAAGGTCAACAGGGACAGTATCCTGCAGGAAAATTAAAGGGATTTCTTGCTCTCCTTCAGCTGGAAATACAGACACTGGGACCTCATCCAACAGGAAGGACATCTGGGCTAAAGAGAACAGGCATATGGATTGGTGTGTGCCAGAATGGGCACTGCCAGTAATGAAAAACAGCTAAAGAAAAGGCAGGAGATCATGAAGTTGTTTGTTACAGTCCATAGAGATATATCCCAGGAAACTCTTGGGGTTTAGCAGTTATCTCTCCCAACACAGACACCTTTTTTACATATTGGCACACATGGGAGGCTTATGGTTCAAGGGTTCTTGATACCTTGAGCAGCAGTAACCTCAGAAAACCTGAAGAAAACAAGGTGTGGACATCCAGCACAGAGGCCTCAAAGTTGGCTGCCCTTCCAGAACTCAACCAAATTAACGAGAATTAGAATTAAGACTATATTCCTAGCAGTTCAATCTTTTCAACTCTTTCCCTTTTGCCTGATTTTCCTATTATAAAAGGAAAAATTCTTATCTTAGAAAAAAAAGAAGCTCTTGTTCAATGTTTGACGCACTGCTCCCCACTCTGCTAATTCATGCCACCTCCTGCACCCTCCTGAGAGTCTGCTTCACAATTCAGACAAGTGTCTGCTGGCAATCCCAGCACTCACAAAAATCATGAGTCAGGCATCAAAACCATCAGATATTTAATACCATGTATTACTGGATTTCTATTTGCCCTTTGGATATGAATTAATTTTATTTCAGCAGTTAAACTGCTTAAAAAACCATACCTTAAATAGGAGATGAAAAACTTACCCACCATTTGATCCCAAGGTTGACCAGATTGGGAAAGGACACCTAAGACCCAAGGAAAGTCCTTGTAGTGGGCCATGGTGGTTATTCTGGACAATGGGTGCTCAGTCACTCCCAGCAGTTCCTAAGTTACAGCATTTTTGAGGTTGTAAGGTGCCTGTGCCTTTTGTCAAACAACTTTCTTGCCTATCTCAGCCTTAGGATAATGACAAATTATATGTAGCCCATCTATTACTTATGCATTCTCTATTAATATTTCAAGGTTTGTGTGCATAAATAAACAAAATTAATTAGAGATTTGCAAACTTTTTCTTTCCCTCAATATTTTCCTTTGGTGCCAGTCCTACTTAGAGACCCTCACATATATATATTTATTTGTCTGCCATAAATCATTCAATGTGATGTTTCAGCAAATAGAAGAGTTTTCTACTCAAATACACATGTTGAGATACCAGCCACAGACATTTAACTTGGCAAAGCTGCCAGTGCAGCACCTGAGCTTTGGCAGAGAAAATTCATCAGTCAGCCACCAGCACCCAAAACAAAGCCCAAGAGTGTTTCTAGTTATGCTAAATACATGATGAGAAGCAGCTGCAAAGGTGTGGCTGGAGGACACTGGCACCTCTTTAGTAATTACATACTTCTATCTGGCACCTGGCATCTTCCATGTATGCACAGCTCACACTATTTGATTCACAAAGACATAATTAAAGTACAATCTATCAGCAAAGAAAGAGCCAAATGAGTCACACAAGTGAAGGCATTTATGTTGCTACCTTCTCTCTGCAGTAACTGTATGTCTGCCTGTTTCTTTTTTTATTCTGGAATAAAATTGTTTTTATTCTCTTACTGTATTTCTCTGCTCCCCCATGTTCAATATTTCTTCTAATCTTCTCCTTTTTCTCTTCTTACATCTTGTCTATGTAAATATCAGTGTTCCATGCCTTAGTCTAGATCAGTATCTAGCCATGCATAGAATACTCCCTGTGCTCTAAGTGAAATTTTTGGGATTTGTTGGACTTAGTACCTACTCCATAATTCTCCTTCACCTCGGGGTTTGTATTTTGTGCCCCATAGCCCTGCTGGGAATTCCTTTAGTGCTTTTCTCTATGCTCTACACACACCACGACATGACATGACACACACCATGCTCTGCCCAGTTCCCACAGAGCCTTTTGCTGTGTAGAAATACCCAGGTACTGTTGTTTCAGCATGAACTTCCAGTCCTCCTTCTGTCTCCTTTCCAATGAGCCTTAACCACTGAGGGCCCTGTGTCTGTTCTTAGAGATATCATGTCTTGGGTTATCAGTTGCTGCTTCTTCCCATTTCCTTTTTCCCCAGCAGCTGAGTATCTCTACCTTTATCCACTTCCTCTTAGTGCCCGTGGTTATCCTGCCTACTGAGGTAGGAACTAGACTCTTTTCTTCTAATTTCTGCTTGTTTACACCCTTCAAACTGTCCTAGTTGACCTCTTTTCTGGCAGGTCACCTTTGCAGGGAAGCAGCAGGAGGGGACTGCCGCAAGGATGACCCCAGTAGATGCAGCAAGAGAATGAACCAGATCTCAGGTCAATCCAGGAAACCCAAAGAGGGACTCAGGAGACCAGGCTGGAGACACAAATCCCAGAGCAGCACAGTGACCCAGCCCTGAGCCCAGCTGGAGCACATGGGGCACCAGCAGAGAGTGGGGGATCCAGGTGAGGCTGCTCAGGGCAAAGAAAGCAGGGCCCTGACAACCTCCTCATGTTTACAAAGCAACCAACGCCTTTGTGAAATTGTTTCTGACAACATTATGCACAACCAAGTGACACATCAACTGCACAGTGAGTATGGATGGCAGTGACACCTCTGAGCTATGCAGCCTTGGAAGGATTCATTTCCAAATTACAACCATTGATCACCAGCTGGAATGTTTTCTACCGAAAATTTAATCAATAAAAGAGGGAAGTACAAAGTTTGATTAAATTGGGTCAATAAAGAGTTTTATTAAACTCTTCGCAAAAAGTGACATTTTTGAGAATATTATCTTTTCAAAAGGTTTGCCAAACAATTATTCTTTTTGACAACACGTTTCAAAAGGTACATTACAAAAATGACAGTGCTTTATCATGCCAGTCTTTGAAGAGAATATAAGTAGTCCCCTCTGGTGAGCCTTCTGAGTATGTAAATTACAAAGCTTATAGATTATCTTCATGAGCATTCAGCCCACACAAATGCCTGTCCATGTTTTTCTTCTTTCTTGTGTAGACTTTTATTGGGACAGCTGATTGAGGAGAGCCAGAGATACCAGTCTCTGTGGCTAAAATGCTGAGTAGAGCCTTTCTTATATCTCTAAGACCTTGTTGATGTCAGTGTGTTAGTCTCTATAGCTCTGGACAATTGCTATTAAATTCCATGAACTGTCTAGTCTATCATCCTTTTTGAAAATTTATTAAATAATATCTTCATTTTCTATAATAGAAAAGTTAATATTACAATTTAATTCTCAAAATAAAAATCCCAATCCTGTGAATCCACTACAAGGGGCAGGGGAAAAAAAACACCTAAGTGTTTCTCAAGCCTTACTTCTTGCTACTTATCTTTTCTGCTTGCATTAACATCCAGAAGAGAGTTCTTTTTTTTCTATTTGACTCCTTGAATTACTATCAATGGTTTCTTTTCCCTTCTTTGTAAATTAACTCAGTCCAGAACTGCTCATTAACTCCTTTTCTCTCATCCTGTTCCCACCACCTGCAAGCTTCTCTTCCTTAATTTCCCCCTCTTTACCCAAAGTGATACTTCCTAACCACAGAGCTCCCCTCCTTTTCCCTCACATTCCCTGCCTTCCCTCTCACTTTGTTTTCACTCGTGCACACTTCCCCACTGCACCCCTAAAGAGGCATCAGCTCCCTCTGATCATTCCTGGGGGTAATCTAAGGTAGTATGGATGTAGAATGGTTGTTAACTGTATTTTTTGCCATTAGAAACACTAAAAATAAAAACTAAAATCCTGTGAAGGTGGTGCATGCAGTTTTGTTGGTGAGAAGCAAATATTTTTATCCCAAGAGGTTTGGTCACTCTCTGCAAACGAATGCAGAGAAAGAACAATGCTCTGCAGTTCTCACGTTCAGGATATGCCAGTGTTTAACAACACTGCACAGGAATGAATCTGAGATGAAGTTTTAATGGTTCTCTGCAGATTTTAGCAGTTTCCAGCTAGAATAATTGGATAAATGGAGTTATGAAAGTGAAATGCAGAGTTTATGACTTTGCAGGCGAAAGATATTTTTTAACTTTTAAATATTCATCCTAAGGCACTCCACTTTTATTTGCTTCATTTTCTTTCTAAGTAATTTACATCAAGGAGTTTTATTTTCTGCCTCCAAAATATTTCATTGGCATTATGTTGATTTTGTCTGAGCACAAATAAGGTGAGTGTGATGCACAGTTGTAACTCTACCCTTTGCCTAAGCCAGGAGACTGAAATGTAAGGATCAAAAATCAGTGTAGAAAGATACTGGATGAAACTACACCAGGTTATTATTTGAAATAATTGTTTCTCTTTTTCAGGCACTTCATGAGCAAATTTATAAGAAAAATGGGGTGTAAGTAGGATGTTTCTCCTCCAGTGCTGTGCAGGCATCCATGTGATTCATGATCAGTTGGAATTACAGCTGCATCCCAACGGATACTGCAGCTTCCCCAAGACAGTGCATTAAGCAAGAAGGTATAAACAGAACTCAGCAGAAGAATTTCTTCTAACCTGTATCTCTGCAAAATTGTTAAATCAAAGGAAAAAACAGAGCTACTACATCAAAATATTTCTTAAAGCACATGCCCCTTCATTGGCCATGAACACCAATCTCAAGTGGGAAAAAAGATACTTTAAAAACAAAATTGGAAAGAATCCACCTAAGAAAAAGAGGCCTGTCAGTTAAACACAGAATATAGTTGACTAAGTGTCACTAATGTCTTTTTAGCCTTCTGTTTAATCATCAATAGTTGCCTTTGCCCACAAGCAAAAAACTGAGAAAATTGCATATGTCCTAATATAAATTTTCAGAGTTTATTAAATATGAATGAAAAAGAAAATGTCTGAAAGAAAAAACTTCTTGAGCATAATTTACTAGGATTTACACTGCTACAGCAGTAAAACATTGACATTAACTACTGCATGGGTTATCCCAGTGTAAGTTCTGAGATGCTAATTTGGTTAGGGCAACCTCAGCTATCATAAGCAACCTCAGCTTGCTACTTTCTCCAGCTACAAGTAGAAGTGTTATGCATGTTAACAACAGCCAGTCCCTTTAGGGAGCCAGGCTCTTGTACCCAGAGTGCAGGATTTTGCAATATAACTCAGATGAAGGATCTCAAAGTTACTGAAGTTCCCCCATGTCTTTCAAAACCAAACCTCACACGCTTTCACTTCTGAGGTGGTTCCAGTTTAATTCTCTGCACTCTAAGGGACCATGGTTTGTCAGGAATCACAAATCCCTGTGCTGTGATGACTGCTCTCCCAAAGATCCTGGATGCTAACACTGTCCCATGCAGCTGATCACCAGCTGATCACCCTGTCACACACATTCCCATCAGTGGCATCACTGTCACAAGCTGCCTCTGTTGTCCCCCCTGCCTCCAGCCCCTGATTCCTGTCCCAGCCCACGCAAGGATGATTGGATGAGCCAGGTCAGGTTTATTTTTATCCTGGATCCGTTCCCCAGCCTCACTCACCATGTGGCACCACAAATGTCTGTCCTGGCAGAGCGCGGCAGCCGGAGCAGGGGCCGGGTTTGGGGCCAGGCTGGTGCCTGTGCCAGCACCACCAGCACTCCAGCACTGCCTCTGCTGCACTGCCCAGGGCTCACAGGAGGCACAGGGGGAACGCTGATGCCCTGGAGATGTTCCTTGAGCTTCCTGCTACAGCTCCCTCTGCTCCAGAGGTGTGTGGCCACTAGAGAAAAGGTAGATTAGGGCTTGGGTAGCCACTCAGTGTTGCAGACAGCTGATGCTGTCCCATTTGGGATTGTTCCTCCATGGAATGGGGTAGAAGAGGCTGGAAGTAGAGAAAGAAGCTGATGCTTGTGGCTCCTGCCACTGCCAGGCTCAAAACTGTTTTTCTGGGCAGTGCAGGCAGCAGCCTGTCCATACCCCTCTGCCTCAGAAATCTCGGTTTGGATGACCTGTCTGCACTTAAAGTTGGTGCCACTGCCCTCATCCTGCTCTGAGACACATCCCAGTCCTGGCTGGAAAGCTGCTGTGTCTGTCTGTGCTGTTCTTGCCTAGTGGGGAGGAGACAGACAGACAGGCAGACAAGGAACAAAGGACATTTACGGCCTCATTAATTGTACTGTGTCATTTTAGTACCTTGAGGTGAGTCAATAATAATAGGACTGGTTTATTCCTCTTCCTTCTTTTGTTCTTACTGATTGAAACTTTAAAAACTTCAGAGCTGAATATTCTTGTCCTTATAAGTTTGAGGTTTTTCAAGAAATTAATAAATACATTAGAACTACCAGAGTCTAAGATTCAAATCCACAATGTGCAACATGTTACTTCAAACACTGCTGCTTTACAATTCTGTGGACCAAGAACATCAGTGAACCACCGTGAATCCCATCAGCCCTTTGAGCATATGGTACCTGTTTATAGCCAAAAACAGTTGAACAGAGGAAACAGAAATAATGAACAATAACCCTTAGCAGATTCAAAAGGAAAGCCTGTTGAGCAGCCCACAAATAGCTGTTATTCAACACCTGTACACTCCTATTTATCAGAATATATTTAAAATAGATACTTTGAACTCTCAGTTGTTTTATTATGTCATTAATTAAACACGAGTTATGTATGAATGCCTGCAAGCATTGAGTTGCAGTGTTCTACATTAAGTGGCATCTATTTACAGTTACCAGCAAGCCAAGGGGTTTTTTTTTTTTTGACTGGCTCAGCTAGATTTTATTTTTGTAGAAAAATACCAGCTCAAGCTGGAAAAATTACAAATAAAAACTAAAGGGCCTGGCTCACTACTGTACTACTCCCAAAATATACCAAGATATCAGTATGAGCTGGATCCCTGCCTTAGCTGCACGTTCATAACGTGTATATTTATTCTGGCATTCTTAGGAGATAAAATGGTTCTTGATGAGATTCAAAATACACAATTCTCTAGATGGAGGGATCCTAAGGTGATGACTCCATAGCAAAAATCAAACATCTTAACAGTCCCACCTTATTCCCAGATGTTATGACCTTTCCTGAGGTCCATCATGCATCATTAATATGGAAGCAGAAGGCACAGTTGGTGGAAAGCTGTTTTTATCTTCTGTTCCCTTGTGGGAGACTGAGCACAGAAAGGATCCCCAGGTACCATGGTAGTTGTCTCTAAGACATCTGAACACAGATCATCACTCCAGCTCCTGAAAGAGCCGGGGTAATCTATGGTGCAACACAGCCTCTCTTCCCTGACTTCAGACGAGGCACAGAAACTTCACCTTATATCTCTTCTGATGTACAAGGCTCAGAAATGCCTGAGGAACATTGGTTATTCAAAGCCCTCAGAAAAAAACCTCTATCCCACAGAAGAGTCAATGGAATTGAGGCACCACACAGAACTTGGCATCTCAGAAAACTCTTCCTCAGCCCATGTTAACAAGTGTTACAGAGATAAAGCCAGCACACAGTTGAGGACAATGTTGTGAATATTCCTTCCACGGCTCTTCACCAGAACTGAAACAAGTTGTGAAAATAAGAAAAATCACAAATGTTTTTTTTTTTTGGAAGACATCAGGGAGTGTATTATTCATTATTTAACAATCTCTGTCATTACATAAGTTTGGCCTGTTTCAATTCTGTGTCTCAATATTCAGGTATAAAATATCACTGACAGTAGTTTTTCCAGAAAGGAAATGCAGCTGTTGTATCAGTGGAAAATTACAAAAACTAGTGCACTATTTTCCTCCTAAAAGTTCTGTTGCACCCAATAAAGAAATTAAATCAACTACCCAAATTTTAAACAGTAACAGACACTCTGTTTCAAACTTGGATTTGAATAAGTCTTTCTCTAATCAATGGCAACCCTTGTAAAATAAGATAAAAGAGCTTGAATTTTTACTATTTACACACAAATATTTATGCTGAAACAATATTACCTGAATACATTTGATTAAAAATCTAACTTTCTTAGAACTGTGACATGTTCATGCCTATTCAGCCCGTACAAAAAAAAGGATCAAAAGCCATCAGATAAAAAATGTATTACATGTCACAGTTTAACCCCAACTGGTAATGAAGTACCACACAGCCTCTTGTTCAAACCTAAAGGTTTCAGAGGGTTTTTTTTAGAATTTCCATGAATAGAAGCTGTTAAATGCAAACAACTTCCCATGGAGTTCCCAGACAGATTCATCAGTTAAACATACAGGGTTTTTTCCTAAATTTTCCTTTTGCTAGCAAAATGTACTCAAGCCTTAGAAAATCCACATGGAGAAGTGATGTACATTTGTATGTCTTTGAACCTTCTACACTTTCCAAATGAGAAAATGTGTATATTATTTATGTTGATTTTGCAAGCTAATTTTTAAGGGCCTAAAATAGCAATGGCCCTGATTGACTTCTGCCTGCCAGAATCACTCTCATTTCCAGTGATAAAACTAGAAACAAACAAGACATTAAAAAAAAAAAATCCCAGGAAATTCCAACTTGTCTCCCACATGCTACCACAAGTAAAGGTGTGGGAAAAGAGCCCTTTTCAGAGGTGGTGGCTTGTCACATTTGCTGTGACAATCATGGGTTTTTTTTGCTCTGAAACCTGTTCCACAGCTCAAAATACAAAATACTGTCTCATGCCATAAAAGTGAATACAGCATAACCAGCTCTGGCCCTGAATCCAGTTTGCAGTTAGGTGTTACAGAGCTCGAGGAGCGTTTGGATGATACTCCCCACATGGGGTTCACCACACTCTGCCCTGCAGTGTGAACACCCTGCCTACTCATTGCACCTATTGGGGGAAAATCTGTGCTCTGGTGAATAAATCTGTATCCACTTGAGGCACATCCCTTTGAATGAGATGTGTGATTGTGAAGAACAGCAGCAAATTTGCTTCTGCCAGCTGGAAAATTAGTTCTTCCCAGACATTATCCATCCACCGTCGTGTCCATGTGCCCATTCACACCTCGTGCCCAGTGTAATNGTTCCCAGACTGATTGTCTTGTGGTGACATTATCCATCCACTGTCGTGTCCACGTGCCCGTTCACACCTCGTGCCCAGTGTAATGCTGGCGTTTCCAGACTGTCAAACTGACTTTTCTGAACACTGGCACTGCTTTGCTGAGGTTTTAGTGGTACAGAGAGTTTGAAGGGCTGCAGTTGTTTTTGTTGAACTTTTGTTCTTTAAATCTTTTACCTTTGGAATAATCAAAGCAAGACCAGTGTGGAAATATCTTTCTTTGGAGGCATATTCTGCGTTTGTTACTTGTAGGCAACAGATGAGTTATACAGAACCTTTTCAGACTCCCTCCCTCAGGCACTCCAGACATAGAAAATCAGAAGTCCAGAGCTCTGATTGCAGTGGAGTACAACTCACAGCAGAACCAACCTGGCAACTCCCTAATGTTTTAAAAACATCTTTCTGTATCTCTTTTCTCTTCACCAGCCATTAGTTCTGAATTCAAAAACAGTGCCACTTCTTTTTAAGGCTTATACATGATCCAAGAAAGGGATTTGACATCTGGCCAGGAAAGCAGATATTTCTATTTCCCTTATGAACTCACAGCTGGCATTTGCCACCACTCATCTCCTAATGCATGCAACAAACAATTTACAGTTTCTACTGGGCATTACACTGACAAAATCTGCTTGTTCACATCAAGATGTTCCAATCAGTTTCTGTGTAGCCATTTCTTTAATGAAAATCCAAATACATATGGGACAGACCTGAATTATAGCCTTAGCCTCCAATGTCGTCAGCAGCTGAGCCCCAGTGAGCCCCAGGGCTGAGGTCCTGATGGGTCAAACTGAAGGCTCCAGGCTCAATCCTGCCCCTTGGGGAGCCCCCAGGGTTATAGTCTGTAGTTTAAATTTCAGGAGGCTGAAAGAAGCACAAGTCAAGGGAATATTTGCTGATCAAAGCCAGAATCTTGATCATCTACTCTTAAATCTTTAAAATTATAATATTCCTAAAGTATGTTTGCCCTGATTTCAAAAGACAGAAAGATTATTTTCCTTTCTACTGACTCTGGCAGATTCACATCTGGCTGCATGTGTGTATTGGTCTGGAGTAGTCTTTTTACAGACTAGTTCAAAAGAGAAATTATTCTCAAAGTGTCAGCTGAAGGGGCTTAGTTTTGAATTCTACAGCACGAGTGGACAGCTGCTGCCTCAGCAACACGGGCGAGCTGCTTCCATAACACACCTCCCCAGGTGCACTCTGAACACCCACAGCCCTTGCAGCAATAATCTTCAAAGAAAACAACAATAAAACAATGAACTATTACATGGAAAATTCTTGTGGTAGTGTTGAGGGAGTTTCTGCTACTTATAATGGATGAAATAATTTATGGTCATGACCCCTGTTCCCTTATTTGATTTATTCTTTATTATAATCTGAATCCTTTCCTCCCTCTGTCCTTTGCTAAGCCTTCTCTCTCAGAGCTTCTTGACAACAAAACCTGATTGGGAAACAACAGTAGCTTTTATTCACAGCATCATTATATTTTTTCCCGCCATAATTCCACTATTTTGAAAAAAAATCATGTTATAAAGTCCACCAGACCATGAAAGAGAAGATATGCAAGTCCCATTTAAATTTATACAGCCCTAATTTACAGGGTTTTATTGAAATATTTAACTATATTTAAAAGCCTTCATGTTTTTTAAGCATCAATTGCATTGTGAACCATAAACTCCAAGTGGAACAATATATTGTACCTGGTTAATTTCTGAGAAACAGAAATGTTTACTTCTATATTTATTTCCTAGTTTAATGACTGCTGTAGCTTTACTGGCTTACATTTCAGCCTGCAAACAAGTGTAGGGTAGTGCATTATTCTCATGTGTGCTAATTCTGTGCAAGATTCAAACACAGATTTCACGAGTCCACGTTATAGAAGTACAGGAACATAGTCCCTGGTCCCAGGATCCTGCTCATTGGAAAAGTCATCAGGAGGGGATACTGAACACAGAGAAAAAAAAGATCATTTACCCAGTGGCAGAGGCAGAAAAAGGACCACCTTTTCTATATTCTTATTCCTGATGCTACGTGGCATTCCAGGATTTTCCTTTTCTTTTTTCTTTTTTTTTTTTTAAATTCTGTCAAGAAAACAAAAATCATTTTGTAGACAGGGACTGTAGTTGGTGCATCATGTGTGAAAACAGACATTAAACTCTACAACCCTTAATTGTCCAACCATGGCCTCCAGCAGGGGCCCCAGATACCTCCCGTAAATAATTGGGCTTCTGCAGATATTGGAGGAGCACTGAAACTACTTTGCTGCTTTCCAGAATTGTCAGTGGCAGGTAACAAATATCACACAGAGTGTGAATAAAATCATAGCATTAAATTAGATCCAAGTCCTACGCTCACAGAAGTTCCTTGGAAAACTAATTTTGTCCTATAACCTAACTAGCCTCATCTGCATAAGGCTAAAAATGAGAAATAACAGCAATCAGCATTACTGTCCCTGACCCATACGAGCCCAATCCAAATGCCACCACAAGTACAAATAAATACATATTTGGCAAATGCTACAACCCTTGCAGTTAAGCACTGGCCACAACTCCTCCAGTGTCCCTGACCCTCAAAAAGCTGCTTGCATTCAAATTCATGCAGTTCCTGCAGGTGCTCCTCTGTAAGACAGACCACTGGTCCAGGAAAGGATACAGGGAGCAAGCGCATGGTTTGTAGCACAGAGAAGCAAACAATCCTCTTGTGACCAGGGATAACCCTGTCCTGACATTACCTTTGAGGAACATGGTTGTGCCCACTCTTTGGCAAAGCATGGCAAGGACTTTGGTACAAGTTTCAAAATAACCATATGGCTCGAGCAGACTTTTGACTCCCTCTTCATCAGTGAATCTAAAAGACTTTCCTTGGAAAACAAGCTTGATCTGTGCAAGAAAATCTGTTAAAATACTGGTTTAAGCCCTAGGTAAAAACCCTTATAATTGTCACTACAAATAACCTGAATAACCAAATGCACACTTGGAGGAAAAAAATCAGTGATGCCTTCTCTACCAGTAATAAAAGAAAAATAATGACCAGCCCCTCAGCTTAAAACAAGGTTCAGAAACTAAAATAGTGACATTAAGGATGACTTTCAGCTACATGTGACTCTCCCCAGGCAATGTTTCTGTGTTTGCCCTGGATAGACAACTCTCAAGTCTTTTTGATGTAGAAAATTTAGTCATACTGAGATGTGACACTCCCTATATAGTGAAATCTTTCCCTCAGATTTATTATCTGAAATACTTGATGAAACTTGGCCTAAAATTCTTAGGTTCTCTTTCCTACAAAGTTAGATCTTAGCAAAATTATTTTATAAAACAGCTGACTAATAGGAAATTAAGGCAAATTAGGAAATTAGGGCATCCACGTGGTCACTTTTTTACCAACGTCCCTTTTCTCATGACTGAGGTGATGTACTGGCAGGAGAAAACCTTACTAGTGGCTGGAGAAGAAAGGATGATTTCATATATATAATTTCCTACTTGAAGTTCCCAGTGTGAGCTTTCCTAGTAAGGCTCCAGTGGTCCCCTCACCTGCAGTTCACTCCAGGACCTTCACATCCCCTTCCCCAGAGCTCCTGACCAACCTGCTATTCCCCAACCTGTTGCACAGATAATCATCCATACCCAAGTCTAGCTCTTTTTATTTGGCCTTAGAGAATTGCAAACCAGTTTTTGCCCTTATTAAGATTTTTCTAAAGGTTAAGCCTTCTTCATACAAGCTCTCATATTCATATCACCTGCAGATGTACTGAACTGACTCTCTTTTTTGCTCCATGCTGCTAATGAGGACAGTGAGTAGTACCTGGGCAGCCCAATGGGAAACTTGCATGTTACAGCTTTTCCATTCTGACAATCATTTATAATTGTTCTCTGGGACTCAATTCAAAATAAATCTTGGTCCCATTTCCCTTTATTGCTATCAATCTGTGTTCCTCTATCTTCCCTACAAGAGCTCAAAGGAGAGAATATCAAAAAACTTAAGTCAAGATATGTGACATCTCCAGTCTTCCTGTTAGTGCAGCAAGTTTAAATAGGCTTGAAGATCTATTGTTCTGGGAATATCTAATGTTCACTTTTACTCAAGGTCTTATTGACTTTCATGTGCTTTGCAAACAGTTAATCTGTTCTCCTGTTCCTGTTTTGTAAGCACCTGGGGTCACCACAGAGCTATGTCCTGAATCACCTCCCTTTTTATGTAATGCATTAGAAAACACAACTGACGCGCCCACCAAAGTCATTAAATACCTGACCCCAAAAAGAAAAGCTTTTCAGGTACAATCTGACAGCCATCTCCTCCAGTCAGAGATGAATTTCTGATACAATCCTGTCAATAATGAATCTCCTTGCCATTGCTATTAATTCTCTCCATTCATACCTCTCATATTTTCACACAATAATCATCTCAGCCTCCCCTAGAATTTTAACATTTTTTTAGCAGTGAAGAACAGGAAAACCAAAGACTTTGTTTCATTATAATTAAATAAATGTCAGTTTCTAAAAAACAGGTTGTAGCTAGATCTGTTAATATAATTGTTACAATAGTAAAACACCATGAATTTGCTATCAAAAAGGAAAGCAGTGTTATGATTGCCTGTGTTAATACATATTTCACTGGGCTGGTGTTCTTCACAAGGCAGGATTACATTATTCACAGGTATGCCTAGTATTAACAAAATCAATCATTCAAAGAGCCATGGGGGTCATATTGTAAATCACAATATTCAGGCCAAGGAGATAACAGAGAATCATACCACTATCAATGTTTCTGGAATTAAGAAAGATTACATCCAATTGTTGCAGTTACAGAGGAGAGCATCAGTGGCAACCAGAAGTAAAGAGAGCCAAACCTACATGAGCAGCAAAGCTGCCCAAGTGAAGGCTAAGAAGGTGAAAGCAGCCAGAGGGAAATACTGGCACAGGAAAAAGGACTGTAGTAATTTGGATTGGCCATCTGAAATGAGTTTCCAGCCAGCAGGATGGTACAGCTTCAGCAATAGTGGCAGTGAAAAGAATCAGCTGAGGATGGAGCTTCAGAAATTTGATAACTTAGATGTGCCAAGCCCTCCTGTGAGAGCAGAGGGCTAAAGCTGGTAACAGAAACACTGCATGTGCACATTCCTCACACCCAACTCCCTTTCCTTAGGATATATATTTGGTCTCCAGGGATTTACACTAATTTATACAAGCTTCAGATCCAGAAGAGAAGGGATTGTTATGAAGGGCAAGAAGTATTATTCATTTATGTTAATAAATTAGGCCAAATTCCCACAAACAATTTCAGTTCTGTTAACCTCACAGAACTTATAACAAATGTAAATTATGTTCTTTATACTGAAATAGTTACTTGACATCAGTTGGACACCAAGTTACAAGCAAGCAGCTAATTGCCTGAACACCTATTTTGCATACAACTGTGCCTTAATTTATATCATACTGAATTTAATTAATTTGACAGTTATATCATCTGGTAATATTTTTACACTTCAGCTACCTCTGTACTCTGCCTTTGCTCGTTACATTTAACATCTTTAATAAATCATTCAGTACACAAATACATCAACTTCACCTCTTCATTACCCTGCACACATAGGATCTTACCTTATAGCAGAAATAAAAACACAGCTTCAGGACAGAGTATGTGATGAAGAGGAAGCCATGGCAATGCAAACTTCAAGAAAAAGCACATTCTTCACATTAACTGTTTCAGGGGCATTTGTTTTCTAAATATATAAAAACAGCAAGTGGAGATCAGATAAACTGGTTAAGGATTTAGATGTAAAATTATGTGACAAAGTTCTTGTCTTTAAAAGCACGTGTGCAGCACACCACCTTTTCCAAGACATCACAGGTAGGTTCTGCTCATCCACTTGCTCATTACAACAGCAATATTGGGAATGGTAATCCTACCATACTTTAAAATAACACTTTCAACTCCAGCAAAACATTACTTATCACTGTAGGAATGGGTGGCAGAATATGTAATGTTCTTGAATATATTTTTCTTTGTAGCACAAATCCATAACTGGAATAAAGGTCCAGCCTTCAGATGCTATAAGCAGGAGATGAACTAAGAACCTGCATAAGAGGAATTTCTTCATGAAGTAATTGAACAAATTGCATAAAATGTTTCTTTGGGACAAATCCAAGCATCTGATTTAGTAGTAAGCAGGAACCTGAGTCAACCATGGCTCTGAGAGATAATCAGCCTCAGTGGGTGTATTTCACTGACAGCAGAATTCTGGATTCTTTTTCTGAGAAATGAGAAAAAATTTCAGAAAATAATAAAACTAGAGAAAATAAAATTTCTTTTAGTGGTATTCTCCACACAAAGAGCTAGCATTGCACTTATCAGGCTGATGCTTAAAATCAATTGCAATGCAAGCTTAAAACTTTCTCAGCAGTAATCAATGAAGTGTAATCTAAGACTACCAAACATTGCTTGAAATGTTGGAAAAATTTAAGTAAAAGTAAGGTGCTGATCAGTTTTTATTTCAGTGCAACATAAAGTCGTGCAGTACTTGAACAAGGCTATATTCCATCTACAAAATGCATCAGCTCATTTCTGAAATCCCCATGTGCTTGGGAAGTGGATGAGAAGTGCCACTATTTAATATCTGAATAAATGCAAGCGTGATATATAAGCATGTCCCTGCTCTCTCCAACATCATGTGCCAGCAAATCCAATGTACCAGCAGCCAGAGGTGGGAACCTGGTCTGGAATTAGAAACACTTGAGCTACAATTTGCGGGAAAACACAAATTCAAAGCATCATCATCATTTTAGGAGGGCAAAAAAAAAGTTTCTCATATATATATGTATGTGTGTATTTATAGACACATTTTTTGTATATAAAAATATACATTTTTGATGAAAAGAGGATCCAGGAGTTTTGCTTAGGCCACATTTTAAATACTACAGATGGGAAGACAGAAACAAAAATTTCTGCTGATTAAATTCTGAAGGACAGAATGTGTAAGAAAGAAAGCCCATCTTTCCTTTTAACTGCTTTGAAGGATCATTGGTGAGTATCAGCTGAAGGGTGGGAGCTGCTCTTTTTAGTGAAATATCTTCATCTTTATCCTGCTTCTTTGCCCTGGTTGTTTTAAAGGGGACATGACATCTTTCTCTCTGCATACACTTCTACCCAACTGCCAGAAGGGCACACTGGGGCAGCAGCACACTCAGATTTATGGGGAGGTAAGATCCCTCCAAACATCCAGCAACATCCCTGCAAACATCCAGCACTACAAAACCTGCAGTCACTTTGCAGAGATGTGAGTTCTTCTCCCTGCAACCCCATTCTGAGGCTGACCTTGGTTCAACAGCTTCTCTCCAAGGGATATTCCAGGGCAGCTGTTTCCACAGAGCTGCTGTTTCTGTAACATGTCCAGGGTATATAGGGTAGGTTTCCAATAGGATTTGAGCTGCTGATGTGCTTTGACTCCCTGGAAAATTGCAGCCCAATGTCTTGACATTTACAAAATTGATTTCATGCCATGGCTGTTTTGGAGCCCAGGGTGTTGGGGCTTTTCTTCCTGTTTTTTTTTTTCCCTTCAGGAAAACCACAATATATGCTAAACTAGCAGAATAATTTTGATGTGTTTTGCCTCATTACAGTTTGCAGGAGTGGTTGGAGCAGACCCTGCACCGTGTAATGCTGCATCCAAGAGTAACAGAGCCAGGAGCTGAGAGGAATTTTATGGTCTACAATTAAAACTTCCTACGTGCTATCAATTCAGTAGGTGAAATTGCTGCTGCTAAGCTCAAGTCTTCCTTCAAAAATTAAATCCATGCTAAGTGAGTACGGCACCTCTGTTTTGAAAAACTCATTTACTCTTCTGGGTGTTTGTTGAGACTTGTGGACCATGAAAATAGGCAGTAATTTGAGGCATTTTATGGAAATAGCCTTTTAGAACATTTAATAGAAATGCACACAGATGTACCCAGCTCCGACTGCACTCTGCTAATTGTCAGCTTTTTTCCCACAAAATTGCAGATGGTGGGAACTATCTTTGTATTTTTTGCATCTTGCCTGTTTGCCCAGGATACCAATGGGATGTAAATAACACCTTCTTTTTATTTTTTTTATTGTGATAGTATCACTATCCTTGCAGCACAAGCTTTAATCAACTTTCCTTAATTAAGCAAGCGACCAAATTTTCTGCCTAGTAACATGTTTGGAATTCTGTGATCAAAAAACCATGATGACTTAAAAGATCAGAGGGAAATCTTGTAACACTTCTGCATACAAACACAATTTAAAATTGCCATAGGAAGCCTCTCGTGGTAGGAACCACAAGACTCCCTTTGCTGTTTCTGTGGATTTTGTATTTGTTTGATTTTTGTCCAAGGCTGATTTTTAAATCTTAGCATGTCTGGTCATCAGGGACATTTCTTTGTGGAGACAAACTAGAAAGGTTTTGGAATTGAATGCCACACATTGTAAGCATGCTGAGGATGGTAGCCAGTGCCTGGATGAATCTCAATAAACCTTCCTACAAGACAAGCTCTCCTAGATACCAGCAGCACTCAGAGCTTCCTTACAAATATCTTTTTGCATAGGATGATATCCTTCATGATGATCCTCAAACTTACTATTTGGAGCAGGTTTAAAATTGTCTCACTGTATTCACTGACACACTTAAGTAAATTTAAACAGTTTTTAAATAATCATATTCCAATCACTTCTTTCATATATCAATGTCCTGATTACCAAGGTGTCAGATCAGGGTGTTTTCTGTACATTTACAAAAGTCTCAACTGACACAATGAGACAACTGACACAGGTAACCAAATTTTGCGTTTGCCTGTGCTTATCACCATTCACTACTTGAAATGCAGTACTTGAAACTGTTAAATTTCCTGTTTGGTTATTTACAGATTAGATCCTTCAACTCAAAGGCTATTGCTATATAGGTAGTACAAAACACCTCCTAGCTTGCTCTATTACAATAATTACTAAATAATTTGGATATGCCAATCTTCTCTTTATTTGTTACTTACTTTGTGATGTGTTTAGATGGTAATGACTCTCCCTTACTTTGCCATGTGGGATTTAGTCTCACACTTTATTTTTGCCATAGGCTATGCAAAACATGTCCTTTCTCCCAGCCAAGCAGGTCAGAAGTGGTTCTGTAGCTTTGTATCCCCTCTCTCTGACATTTCAGTCTCCTTTACTACAGTTCTCACAGGAAAATACTCTCCCTGGAACATGGTCTGAAATTTATTTTGTTTTATACCTCCCCATTAAAAACTGCTGGTAGATTCAGTGCAACACGGTATCCAACCATGACATATGTACCACAGTTCTAATTTGTATTCCAAATAAATATCCAGTAATATTATATTTTTCAGTAGAAAAATTCCAAGGCTAGAAGACATACTCTGTTAAACTCCCTGACCGGCTCTTTCTCTTCTTGACAAGTTCCCTTAGTCTGCAGAGCCTCCTTGCAAATTAAATTCAGAACTAACCAATGCTTTTCTGATTTTGGGCACAGGAAGAAAAAGGAAATCATTGCACTTTTCTCTACTCTGTCCTGTTCCCACCCTGAACCTTAGAGACATGGGGACATGGACAGGGGGAGATGACAAATCCTGATCCACATTAATATCCACTAATATGAAAATTCACTTTTTCACAGGATCACAATCTGTATCACAATCAAATTTATTGATTGTATCACAATCAAAGTACTTCTTCATCTTTATCACTTGCCATCGCACTCTCAGGAGAGGCATCCCACCACCTCGACTCCATGTCGCTGTATTTTAACTTCTTTTTTTTAGGCCACTCTATATCTCCCAAAATTACCTTCATCTGCAAATGGACTTTTATAAAGAAAGGCTTAAAACAGACAAAAAGAGCCCACACTGCCCAATGCCACCTGACCCTACCTCTTCTCACACAGTGTAACCTCCCCTTTGCCACGTCAGACTCCCACCTTTCTGGTCTTCTGTATCTCACCACCTCTTGCTTGGTGGCTGATTCAGAATTCAGCTGCCTAAAACAGCCATGGTTGAAAGCTTGGCCCTACAGGGAAAATAGTTCAAGGTAAAGTTTTTAATTTCCTTCTGGTGCATGTAAATCATTAGAAAAGGGAAATTTAAAATATCATTAAAGAAATCACAGAGATATCTTACAAAAGCTAAAATAAAATCCCTTAATTAGATATTAGATTAACAACTCTTAATAAACTTACATAAAGTTAGTCAATCAATACTGTTCTCTCTCAGTATCCCCAAAGCAATTAAAATTCAGTGCTCTGCAAGATCCATTTAATGATTTGGCAGGGTCTATTTTGGAACCTCGTGGACAGCATTAGCAGCAGAACATTGTACAGCAGCCTGTACAATTCTACAAGAGTCCTGCTGCAGCAGGTTTGTGGGTCCTTCAAACAAAATGACTCACCAAGGGACCCATCTATTAAATCTCAAGTGTTAATAGTGACCAGCAGCTTTGAGGTCACTCTATATAAATGACATAATGTGAGCAAGAGCATTAGAATATCCATCAGCTGTGAGAGCAGTGTCACAGTGTGGATATTGCAAGAAGTGTGGCTGTGGAAGTTAAATAAGCACAGCTTTTCTTTGCTTGCAGATATATTATTAGAGGTCATGGGACTGAAACAAATAAGTTTTCAATTCTTTACTAAGGAGGACAAAATAATTCACAAACATCCTTATTTTATCTGCCCCTCCAGCAGCTGCTATACATATACAGCAATTACTTTTCAACATGGAAGTGCTTAGGGCAGAATTCATCAGCCACACATTCGTTCTTTTTAAAGCAGGTTTGGAGAATAAAAATTGAATAAAAACTTCTCAAAATTGATTTAAAGCCATAATTAAAAACAAACTAAAAGATTAAAGTAGTGTTAGGAAAATAATTTTTAACACCAGGATGTGTACTTGCATATAGTCATTTGCTGTGACTGGATGACAATGAATATATTTTGTAATTTTGTTTAGATTCATTTAATTCCTACTATAAGAAGTACTCAGCAATTATTAAAGGAAAATAATCTGCCAGTGGGAAAGATGCTGGAAGCACAATTACTAGTTCCATGTCCCAGTGCCACTGCAGCTCCTTCATTTCTGGTGCATGGAGAAAAGAGTACCAAAGATATGAACATGTATTTACCACTGTGATCAGTGATGCTGAACTGAAAAATCAAGTTAGGAACCCATACTTTATCTTCCTCCATAATAATATACAGGATTGTTTGGGTTTAAGGTGGTTGTTGGGTTTTGGTTTGCCTTTAAACAGCACATTTGGTGGTACCTGAAAGCTTTCTACAGTTCTGAGGGTCTGCCTTAATAAAGACTGAGGTCTTGGAGAAAGCATTGCATCCCAGAATCTAATGGCTTCTAGAGGCAAGGGAAGAGTCGTTGGCTATTTCCTGGCAGTAAATCATGCTAAAATCTTTCAGCACTTAGTAACCTCAAGAGATAAACACTAATGGTGATTTGTTGATGTTTGACGCAAGACACAAGCCACAAAGTATTTCAGAACTTTTGGTTCTGCAAACTAAGCTGGTAAAATAATCTAGAGAATCATATATAATCATTTTGTGCTTTGTCAGGCTCATTTGAGTACTATTTTGATAAAGGAAGCTTTTCCAAAGGGGCTGTTGCCCTAGTTCTAGAATTAACTGAAAAATGACTTATTTTTGCCTAATGCCTATAGCCTAATTTAAATAGGAACACACTCCAGGTCTATTAGTTGAAACAGCAAATGTAAACAGATGAAACAGTATTTGTTAGTGAGTCTGTTGCAAAACTAGGAATAGGTTCATAGTTTTGAAACCAGAGGAAAACTGTCCCTCTTGTCAGCAGACATGCCACCCAAACTGTCCCTGTAAGGATGTGGTTTGTTGGAATCTTGGAGCTTTGTCTCTTCAGCTGGTTCAGACTCAGAGACCCACAGGTCCAGCTTCTCTTGTTCCATCTCTACTCTCCCCACTACATCACTTGAGCACTCAGCCCACACTGTGTGATCCAGCAAGAGCACTGTGAATTTGTTGGCTTGAAAGCTGTGTGTTTTCAGTGATACACAGTCTCTCTTCAGGAAATAAGAATACAGAAAGGCTTTCATAAGGATCCAGTACATCAAACCAAAGATATTTTAAATAACAAAGATCTAAGATTGCTGTGCACACAGCTAGAACTCCTTCATCAGAGCAGCAGTATAAAAACCTAGAAATATAACTACAAAAACTACAATATATTGTAGTAGGATATGTGTTCAGCCATAAAACATAAATCACAGGCCAGACACTATTTTTCATTACGTTCAAATCACCCTTACAGATATATAAAATTAAAGCACATTTTGGAAGCTGCCTGAAATGACAGAACCTTTTTCTCCTCGTTTCGGGTAAAAATGCAATCCATCTCTGGTATGAATCTTTACATTTTCCCCAGCTTTACTCATTTTAAAAAATACAGCCATTTAATTTCAGAAAAGATCCTCCCATTTGTCGCCTCTGTTTAAAACAAATGTTCTAAGACAGGGATGTTTGCCCCTGCTCTGTGTTCAATGTCTGTCCTAATGGAAACAAGATCCCCACTGAGATCATAAAAGAATGAAGCAAGAATACCAACACCACGTGAGTGAGTTATTGTACAAACCATACAAGCAGTAATAATTTATATGACCTTCTCTGCTGCCAATACCCTTAGCTCAGTTCTCGTCTTGGTTCTCTTTCCCTTCTCTGCAGGGAACATCAGAAGTTATTCATCTCCTACAGGTTAAAAAAACCTTGAGCTTGCCTCAAATGCATCAGGGGATCTGGGAAAGTTTGTCACAGATTATGTGTCGATGTAGGCACTGTTACTTAGGGGGTACATTATTGATAAAAGCTAAATATTTCATCTTTTGGCACTGTCTCTAAACAAAACTGGCATTTACTTACCAGGAGGCTGAAAGTTCAGCCTTTTCAATATTGTAACAAGGAAACACGTTGGTAATTTCTCTCTAAAGAAAACAGATTCCATGGCCTCTCTGAAGCTGCAGCAGAGCAGATCACAGCATTCACTCCCTTCCCAAACAGGGGTCTGAAAATCCAGAGGGCTTCCTCAGCAGCTGTGCCTTGAGGAATGTTCCCCACACAATCCACGGTATATCCAAGTGGGAGGAAGGACAATTCCAATTCTACATTTCTATCACTCCTATAGGCCAAGTCCAACCCATCCTATTAGCTGCATGCAGGTGTTTCTGAGTGTGTTTGTGCTTTAATTATTCATAACATCAGCTTCATATTTTATGGATTATTCTGCATCAGTGCTGGTACTGGGCTCATGCATTATGCATGCACCTGAATCTGTTCTGATGGGAGGCACAAAAGACACAAAGCATGCCTCTCACCTGTGTGCTTCTGATTAGAAGAGAGTATTTGTAACCCTGAGCCTGAATTGAATCCCAAATGTGTCCTCCTTTGTCCCATAACTGCACATCCACTGATGAACAAAACGTATTTTTTTCTCTTCTCCCTCACTCAAACTCTCCTAATTTTACTTTTTCACCAATGTCAGTTTATAACAAAACTATCTCCCTTCAAAAATGCACTTTTTTTTTTTTCCTGAGTGCTGGTTCAGAAGTACTGTATAGTAAAAATCATAGCAAAGACCTCTTTTAAAATATCTCTGAATGAACCAAAGTCATGGAGTTTAAAGTCTCTAAACACAGGCATCACAAAGTACATTGTGGTTTACTCCAACAGCCATCAGAGAAGACAAGGGGATACACTGTTTTGATCATGCTGATGCAGCTTAATGCTTAAAAGATGTGACAAATTACTCAGAAGTTTGAGGAGAAATACAAGTAAAAATGATTGGGGTTTTTTTAACTGCTCATTGGTTCATTGTGCCACACCTCATTAGTGAGACTGGAATTCTTTCTCCTCTTTGTCAGCATAACTAATGACAGACTTCTCAAAAATCAGACAAATTCAAAATTGCCCTAGTCAAGGAGGAAATTATTTTAGGATGGGGAGAGAGTGGTGCAGAGGGATGTGGGCTGGCATTGCTCCTGCTCAGGGAAGGGCTGTGGCACCTCTGCTCACCTGCCCCAGGGAATGGCTTTATCCTCCACCAGCCCAGTGCCACACAGGAGGTCCTCTCCTTTTCCCTTGAAAGCTAACCTTCCAGTAAAGTTGCCAATATAGCTCTAGCAAAGGACTAACCCAAAGAGTTTTTTTCAGTCACATAGAAATATTTTAAGAAAAACATAGCAAAATTATGTAAATAGATTTAAATAGTAGCCTCCTGCATTCTTGGTAATTGTTTTGCCTCCTACACCCAGAGCACTGAGTTCTGAGCATGGAGAAGAGCCTGAAGCTAATTATAACCAACTGACAGCAGCCCTTGGTCCAGGCAGACACTAATCAGCATCCTGCATTCAAAATACTATGAGTGTTCAACACAGAGGGAGCACTCTTTGATTTGGGGTGTTATTCTTGCCCATTGCTTTCAGCAGGGGTGTCAGCTGCCTGCACTGAGGTGCCTGACAGGTTTTCTCCACTATCCTAGCTAGTCTCCAGCTGGTGTCTGCAAGCCATAAGGAAATTATGTCACTCAGCAAATTTCAGACCCTATTTTAATTCAGTTTAAACAAATGGAAAATACCTTACCTGCCTTCTCTGATATGCTCCCCTATTTGTCAGGTTGAAATGAATCTCAACATGGTTTCATCAAATGAAGGGGTTTTTTCCCATTCACACTTAGGAGATTAAAAAAAAAAAAAAAAGTAAAAAATCTGTGCTTCTACTCATGGAAGCCTTGCCTGAATACCCTCATTTTGTGCTGGCACACTTCTGTTAGCAAATGTGCACAGTCTTGCTCTAAAGGGGGCAGTGGTTTGCACCAGCCTCCACCAAAGACAGCATCTCCTCTGCAAAGCCACATTTCAGGCTCACTTTCAACAACATCACAAGTCACAAACTGCTCTCCAGCCTTCCAAGGCGACCCTGGTCTTCCCTTATGGAACTGCCTGACAGGTTTTTTTCCATCCCTGTATTCTGCAGTGTCCAGATACTCCCACCCTGCCAGCTTTGACTTTGGGCTGCCAGATCCTATTTTTAGCCGTAATTTTCCCTGCTATCACTTTGGACAGTGCTTTGCCAGGACTCCTGACATTCACCAACCCAGGCAACTTTGTGTCTGAAAACCCTACAAAAATGGCCACTGTATTTTCATTAAGCAACCTCACTGTGTGGAAGAGGTCCCTTGCACATACAATTTAACTGACTTCATCACATTGACAGGCGAGATTTAAAACATATCCATACCTTTTCAGCAAGACTTTCAGAAGAATTGGGGAGATTTATGCATAAACTCAAAAGTAAACACATTGAAGTATTTTGTGTGGTAGGTTTTGATATCTGTTTGCAGGTAGGAAAAGGTTCTTAAGCAGACACTTTTAGGAAGAATATGACCTTTTCTAGATTGCAAAATCTATGTTCCTATTAAATAAACCTTCTGCAAGAATATATAAATTGGATATCTTCTGTTCAGATTTTCTAATGGCTGAGAAAGGTGCTACTGCCAGGAGACAGCTGAGAGTGATGTTGACAAAAATGACATCTAAGTGAACAATTTTTGTTATGTTTTATCTCCTAGTTACACCTGAACAGTTCCCATTACACAGATACAGAAGGTAAAGGGAGCAAGTGAGACTCAGGAAAAACAACCATCTTTGTTTTGAGGAGTTCATGTCACCCAGTGGTTGCTGGTGGCCAGACTCAGCAGGACACTCATGAACACAAGCTTCTGGAACATTCAGCAGTGGTTCCAGAAGCTGCCATTTAACTTTTGCTAACCTGTCCAAAAGAAACTCTTCAATAAAAAGGAGATGTCATAGGAAAGGTGACTGTGACTCACCCATCACTTTAAAAGGTCATCTTGAGGGGTTTTTTTAGCAATGCTAACTTGAAGGGAAAACTTGAATTCTTACTTTTCTACAACAATCCGCTTGCGTCAGTGCCTCATTAGACAGTAGATCTTCATTTATATAATTGTATGAGGCAACAATGGTATCTGCAGCACCAATTATGACATTTTAATTAGCTGGCCAAATGTTCCCAATTCTGTTTTTTACCTAATTAGCGTATTTTGAGGTTTCAGCAGTATCCTCATTACCATACAAATGTTTCAATAATGCAAACTTTCAAAGCAGGGTGAAGAGAGTGAAAAGACTGACATAGAACTCAGTAAGTTTGGAATGGATATTTTACACTTCATATCAGAAGCATCAGGCACCTGCCCTTCCAGATAACATGCACTGGTTTCTCAGCCTTTCTGTATCCAACTAAGATAAGGCAACAAGTAAATATCCTACATTTAGATTTATAGAGCAATTTTTATCTCCGAAGTGCTTTGCAGACATTAACCACATAATCATTAAATATTGATATTTGCATGATTAATGCTTTGTTGTTACATTATATGAGAAGAAAGATACAAATGTTGGGAGAAGTTATCTGCTTTGGAAGCAAGCCATGAATTTGTGCAAAGCAACTCTGTACCTCGTGTTTCAGATATTCTCCTCTTAAAAATCTGGCAGCTTTAGAAATAGAACTGTGAACATGGTGATCCTAGTTCAATATCCACAAGTTTATTTCATCCTGCATTAATAATTTGTTTTAAATTAAAACATTATGCCTAGAAGGACCATTTCCCAAAACAGGCATTCTTTGATGATTTGTGCAGCATAAACCTGATGGATTTCAGGTCAACATCCTGGTTTGGGGATTTTATAGCCCCCATTTCCATCACATCTGTAATGTTTCTTTTTTTACAGCAAAGGAAAAGGAGAACAACTGCTAATAAGACATTTTTCTTCTCTCTGAGTTTAATAATTTCTTACATGTTCTATCTTGTGGTTTCACCTTTTTTTTCTTTCTAGTCCATTGCTTACAGAAGGGAAAAATATACACATCAAAAATATTCTTCATTTGACTAATAAGTTGCATACCTGTTACTTAACAGAGACAAAACTCAGCTACACCAAATAGGCAAAGTCTAACAAGCAGATCCTCAGGTGTTAAAATTTAGTACAATTTTGAGAGAGCTATTCCAATTTACTACAGCTGAGGATAGAATCCCAGAGGGTCTCCTTGATATTTATTTTTCTATTGCACATCTCTGCTAGGCCAGAAAGTTCCCGATTTTCATTAATACAGTTCCCAAAAGAGTTACAAAGAGGTAACAAATGAAACCCAAAAAGACTCATTCTAATCTAGTTGACCTGCTTTATTCAGCATCTTTCCCCTCCTTCTAATATTCCTCCTAAGAGTCAGCGTATGAAGAGCCCATTCCAGTTAATCATCACTGGAAGAGAAGCAACTGATGAGATTTTTCTTTTTAATTTATCTTTTAAAACTCCTTGGAAAGTTTGTTCATTGTGAAATACAAGTGATTGTGCCAGTATTTTTAACACTTGGCCTGAAAGAAAATTCTTCCTTCTTCTTCTCACTAACTTTATAAGAGATTCTGAAACTAGAAAGAGCTACAGAATGCAGCAAAGTGAAGAAAGAGAATAAACTCACAGCTTATTTGGATACCAGGTCACTGAGTGTTCATATGAGAAGTGATTGGGACTTTTTTGCTAACTCAATCTACAGATAGTTTGCTGCCTTTCCCAGCCCAGAGACTGCTCTGCCCTGGGGAAGCTCAGAGTGGCTCAGTTTTGGGGCTGTGTAAATGTCAAACCACACTTTGCAGGAGGTCCTGTTGCATGAGAAATACTTGTCACAACACAAACTGAAGATGGCTTTTGTATTATTCCTAACATCAGTTCACTTGCTTCTGGTTTTATGCATCATCCTTAAATATACCCTCCAAATTCTGGTTAGAGGTAATAGACACACTTTTATTTTTATGATAAACCATAAAAATGTGTCAGAGCAAGACAGAGCCACTAAAATAATCCAGGAGGGGGATGGTAGCCAAGATACACTGTCTCTGTGACATATTACTCTTTGAATACCCTCTGATGGAAAATCCTTACACTTTTCTCCTTTTTCTCTCAGCTTCCAACATGCAGGGTGGCAAGTGGCTTATGGGCAAACTACAAGATTCCATGCATTGTTGGAGAGGTGTTGGCTGGTAAAATAGCAGGGGATGGATGAACAATACCCAAAGTCTCTGCCCTGGGCAATAAGGAGGCCTGCAGTAAACATTCCTGCCAAGCAAGAAGTCCAGTGAGCACTTTCCTGGTTTTCCAAGCACTACAGAGCAGAAACTAATGCTCAAGAGTTACCTCAAGTCAGAATAGAACTCATGCTCTTCCACACTGAACAGTTGCACAAAATGCACCTTGGACTGTACTGGAGGAGCAGCCCAGACACACAATATTCTCTAACCCACAGCATATTAAGAGCCAGTCTCCACTGACTCTTAAGTCAGTGCAGGCTGTTGGATACATTCTTTCTCCTCATGTCTTTCAGGGAAATGGAACACTTGCAAGGATTTTTAATTTTATTTATTTATTTTTTAAATTAACGCACACTTTTTTCCATCTCCACTATCATACATGGAAACCTCTACCCTGGACAAAGGCTGTGATCTCTACCAGCTCTCCCAGCGTTGTTTGCCTTTGTGATGATGCCCGTTGGGAACTGGCCTAGATTATATTTGCAAACCCTGACACCACTTGTGCATTTGATAAGGAGATTTCTAAATGCAAACCAAGATCCCAACAGTGACAAGCCTGTTCTGTACCCAGGGAGCTCTGAAGGACACAGAGCAGCATTTCCCTACTGTGCAATCACCACCAGCACCAGCCAAACAACTATTATCATTATTATTCTTATTAAGAGTCACAGCATCAATTTCCCAACAAAACATATGTCATTATAGTTTGCTACAATCTTGGCACCACTAGATTGTGCTGATGTTATTTTTGGCCTGATAACAAAGGCCAAGGACAGCTGTAGCACAACTCCTGATCTTGCTGATACTGGTGACAGTACACCAGTGTGCTGGGGTGTGAAATGGAAGGAGATACCTACAAGCAAACAGCAAAACCCAAAAGGCAACAGAAAAGCCCATCTATCTTTTTTGGGCTCGGTTTTTGGTTTTCTTTTTTTTGTTTTGTTTTGGTTTTGTTTGTTTGGTTGGTTTGGTTTGGTTGTTTTGTATTTGGGGTTTTTTTTGGGGGGGGGCAGGACCAATGTAATCAGATATGTACATTACCATGTAACAATTTAAGGAAAAGAGAGAATTGTAAGAATTTCCTTCTAAGAGTTATGGCAGACTCTCATTCCTGCCCCTGAGGGAGTGGTTGGCAGCATGTTCACACTGACACACTGCAAAGTGCTGCAGCCAGCCAAGGGGCAGTGGGATGCCATTCACAATACTTTCATGTTGGAATAACCTGCAAAATGAACATGAAACTGTTTCTAAGGGGAAATTTTGCTCTGCAAAGCTGAGGTAACAGCAATGCCAGAAAAACATGCTTATTCTTTAAAATTTGGTGGTGCTTTGTGATTTTTTTATTGGGTTTTTTTCTTTCTTTCTTTAGTGGATAGAAAGCAAGTTTGGGGGAGAGGACTTTGGAAAGACCGTGTCTTGAAGCACAGTTTCCCTTCCGAGAATGAAGTGTAAAAGGAGAAAGTAGCAGTTTGGTTTTTCTTGGTGCTCAGCTTTTCCTTTATACCCCCATATAAGGCATTTCCTCAGAACCCTACACAGGTCAAGACTGCAGAACATATTTTTCTAACCCATCTCAGATACCTACAGCATATAAATCATCCCTACAGCTCGTAGAATTGAACAGACAAGAGATGGCAGGACAAGAGGGCCAGTAATACTGCAAAGTTTTAGTTGCACAAGGAATACTATCAAAATATGCCTTATATTAAAGCCAACAAGCTCTACTGAGAACATAGTTCTAAACTTTCAGAGACCTGTTTTGATCTGCCATAATTAGCATTCGTTCATTAAAATTCATTATTTACAAATACACACGTTATGAAAGCAAGAAATTTTTGGCTGCAAAGGCAAATAAAACATTTTATTGTGAAAGAGTGTTTGTATTGGTTATCTATGTTTGGCTTTTTATTACAGCTTGATCCTGTTACCACGTTTAAGCAGAGTGTTCTAATTTTTGCAGCACACCACCCAATCAGACATCCCAGCTGTTACATTGCTACAGATTTACCCTGTGGCTCTCAACAAAGGCTCAGGAGTGTAATGCCAGGATTTGTTCTACCCAACTGCTCAGTTTGACAGGGATGATGCTTGTGTGACATGAAAGATTTTTAGCAAAAAGATCATTTATTTATTTTGCCTTGGATTGAAATATTGCTTTGGCACTCAAATATTAACAATTATTTTCATTCTTGGCCACCACTTTCAGAAATTAAAACTGGATAGTATCTTTTACCTTTTGATATCTCTAAAAAATGCTCATCACAATTTTCCTAGAAGAATGTTGGTTGGGGAAATACAACCTAACTTCCCGAAAACTATTAAAACCCATTGACATTTTTACCATCTCCAGTGATGATGTAAAGTTTTTTAAACCAAGTTTTATCTGGACACAACAGACTTGGTATTTTGTCTAGTCCCTAAACAGCATTTTAAATTCTTATTATCCTTTTACAATTTATGAATTTTTAAATCTTGCTTTTCATAAATATTTCTTCGCAGTTTCTTTGCATTGGGCCTCTACTACAGTGTTTGCTGCTTATTGAAAGTCCATCAAATGAAGGTGAAATAAACCCCTAATGTTTATATTTCTCATAAACTGACTTGAGCTGAACACCTTTGACTGTAGGCGTAGTCAAGCAGTTCATTATTAAGACCTCATTTTGAAGAACTTTGGTGTTCAATATTTAAATCTCAGTAAAATAAATTATGTTTATATATGCCAGAGCAATTATCCCATCAAACGAAGGTGCTTTCACACAGCTCAAGTATATGTAACACTGGTAGGCTTTTCATATTTTTAATACAGTTGGAATAATTTATTTTAGCAGCTATTCAACAGGAAAGAAACACTTCATGCTGCCATTTCCAACATCCTTAAAGTATTATTTTTAAAACCACCTAAAGAATTCAAAAGCGGGGGCACAATTCTCTGTTGATTACATTTTATAAGTTGTTATAAATTTTTTATAAAAAGGAATTGCTTGCTATTAAACACTCCAGGGTTTTAAAATTATTTCTATAGAGCTATTTTTAATTTATACACACACACACACAAAAATAGCTACATTAAAGGACGCAGCAAAGTCACCCAATTGAAAGTTAGCACATACCAGAATTAGAGAGGCCCAAGAAATCTTCCCTCTGTTGTCTGTGGACAACATCTCTGCTGGAAGCAACACCACAAACACAGGATACCACTGAGGAGTTAAAGAGTGGACCAGAAATGCTGCAGGAAAAAATTCAGGTTCAGTGGGTAACAGCAAATCTCATAATTTCTTATTTTTGAGGGCACGATGGCAAATCCATTGGCTCTCAGTTCAGAACACTGTGAGAAACAATCAGATCACACTATTACAATTATATTTCCTCAGCTACTTCCTTCAGTTCACTGCCCCCCCTGCCAGTGCAGGGTCTCCCAGATGTCACACTGGGGGGGCACAGGCACCTGGCTGGAGGTGTCTGGGTGGGATGGGAGCCCAGCAGCTCCCTTCAAACTGGGATTGCTACTCTGCACCATGTGCTCTGTGTAGCATTGCAGTGTCACTGCTGCTAAATTAAGTTTTAGCTCTTCAGAGTGTTTCATATTCATATATTAATTAGGGTAGATACCATAATTTTCTTGGGGAATACAACAATGTGGAAGAGAAACGGTGACTTGTATGAGCTTATAACCCAGTTAACTGGAATGCACAGGAGAAAGAACTGTGGCTTCTTTGTAAACCCAGGGGCTTCCAGTTAAATATCATACACCTTCTGTGAAAGTCAAAGACATTTGACATAGATTATAAAAATTGTAAAAGATCTTCTCTACTGGAAAAGGTCTGGGCAACCTCTGTCAGCAGGATGTTTTCTGCAGGCATTAACTTCCCTCCAAAAATTTCTGAGCATGTTTCCCACATTCCACACCAACTGTTCCATGCTCTTGCAGGAAAACAGAAAAAGTCCAGACTGAAAATCAGTTCCATGAGAACCATCTCCAGCTGGATGCCCCCACGTGCAGAGCACGCCAAGACCTGGCACACAAGTCAGGTTGCAACGAACATGTACCGTGACTCCAATTAGATTAAAGTCAACATGAGGGGAAACTCAATTCAGCTGCACATACTTAAATCCTTAACAAAGTGCCTGATCACATACCCCACACCCAGGAAGAGCCTCGAGAAAAGAGAAGCCAAACCCTTAGTTTTATGAACAGAGATATGTATAAGATTAAGATGCCAAAAAATACAGCTTTCTGCCCCTTCCTTTCCCTCTCCTTTTTTTTTTTTTTTTTGATTGTTTTGCCTTTACTGTTCTAATTTATGGTGTTCTGCAGAAGACAAAAGCCAGAAGAACTCAGTACACTGGCACCACGCCTGGAAAAGCAACATATTGCACATATATTTTTCATACATTTTCAAAAATATCCCTGTGACGGTTTTTGTGCATGAATTACTGTGCGTGTTTGGCAGAGCAACACCCCTCCCTTCATCCTGGGCAACTACACAAGGACATTTTGCCTTCAATTCCTGCTGAAACTTCCCACAGAAAGAGAATCCGTCAGAAAAGCATCCCTTGCTCAGAGCAGCTCTGAACTATTCCTGTAACTGTCAGCAAGTGCTTGAAAAGCAGCAGTGGGAATGTGCTACTTTATCATAGATTGGGGCCTGAAATGCAGCAAAAAGCAAAAAGGGAATGGCTCAAATCACAGGCAGAGCCCCCAAAGAGTAGAGACCATGGACACAGAGTTCCTCATCTGACAGTTGCCTGATTTTATACCTTATTATCTCATTTATATCTTATTTAACACTTACAAAGAGATAAAGCAGAGGTTATGTTTCTTTCCCATGTGAACATTTTTCCCATTTGCTCACCCTGAATTTCATCTGCCATTTTATTCCTCAACCACTCAGTTTTACTTGCTGTACCCTTGTAAGCCAGGACCTGTACCCAGGACCTGTGCACCCTTTGTGACTGTCAGTACCACACTGGAAGACTTAAGCTTCAGCAGAAAAATAACAATAATAACAATAATAATGATTAAAAAAAAAAGGCAATTTTAAAGTAGGGGTTTTTTGAGACAAGTTTTCCTAATTGCCCCTGGGAATGATGGATAACATACAGGTTTAACCTACACCTGCTGTATCCAGTATCAAGGTCAGAGTGCTGAGGAACCCGTGCATGACAGAGCATGCTCTAAGTTCTATTTACTGGGACATTGCAGTTGCTCTATCAGTTATATCTTGATGTACTTATTTACTGTGCACTCTTTCTATTTCTTTATTTAATCTTCTGCATACTGATAGCTGTTTCCATAGCCACTGAAGGTCAATATTAATTTTAAAAGCAATATGGAATGAAAACAGCCAAGTGAAATAAAGAAAAGTACTGTGCCACCTGCACAGCTCTGGATTTTAAACTGCTGGAAATCAAACAATTTCTTCTTTCCCCACTAAAGTAGCACCTTTGGGTTCACCAGACATAATTATAGATATTGATCTTTTTTATTGCTCTTTTTGCTTTCTCTTTGCAGCACTGACAAAGCCATGGGAGTGCTTAATAACGAAAAATACAAATTAGTGGAAATGTCATTTTCTCTTTTCTTCTATCGTGCACCACTTTTGAAATGAGCCTGCACTGTAAGGTTTGGAGTGTCTGCTTCAGCAGCATCACACAGGTGTTTGAGCATCCTGCCTTCCAGGAAATCATTTATTTTCCTGAGTTGGCATGAAGTGGTTGTTACAGGAACCCTCCATGCAGCAAATAGAAGGAAAACATTTTGTCGACCTAACAAAACAAAATAGATCACAACCAGTGTATAAAAAAGGAGTTATTCAAGCCCCAAAAGAGTTGAAAGACACATTTCAAGTTTGTGTGCATATATGTGTGTATATATATATTTATATAGTTGGGCTTCCCTTACCCCCACTCAAAGCACTGTGTTAAATAACTATTGGCACAGTCCAGCAGAACCCAAATCAGCCAAATCAGTTACTACTGATTGAGACAAGAGCCAGTCTTTGGTGAACTATGAGAAACAAAAGTGGAACAACTGGGCAAAGTGAAGGGCAGAGATCCAGTTTGCCCTTCATACTGCTTTTATTTGCTTGTTTGTGGCTTTTTTTACAATTAGAGATGACTGGAAACCATCTTTGCTCATATATTTGCTGCGAGCACCATCTGGCCATAGAGTTTTTATACGTAATTATCATTAAGTCATATCCTCATCCAGGTAGCACAGCACCAATTTAAAGGATCAGTGCTAGAATCACTGATGAAATGAATATTCATCCCTTGATATTCAGTCTTTCTTTTCACTTTCCAGAACAGATACTGGCAATCTTGTAAATTTGGGTGGTTCACAGTTGGGGAAAAAAAAAAAAAATGCTTCAAAGATGAAACCACAGACTTGGAAAATCTAAAGGAAATAAGACAGAAACTCTGAGATGCCTTGTGCTGACAGGTTATTATTATTATTAATAGGGGAAGAGAGGGAAAGAGTATATCCAATATCTCTATCAGGCACCTACTATAGTCCTTACAGATTTAGGACACAACAAAGGAAGACTGAGAGGCATATTGTTCAGAAAAATATGACAAAAGTTAGTGTCTTCCCAGCAACTCAGCTCCTCATGCCTGGCACAGCACATCCACCTCTGGAGACATGGCACATGACAACAGATCAGGGTCAGCAAAAACATGGGCAGAGTTCAGAAACAGACCTTGTAAGAATCCTGTAAAAAATTTCTCAGTTTGTTCATATATTCTTCATTCCCACTTTTATGGGAGCACACCTTGATAAAAAAGCTGACTGGATCCAAGTGAAATCTGTTCCGTTGCCATGGACTATAGTAAATTGCAATGGCTGATGTGATAAATGCCCCTGAGAACTTTTGCTGACTTCACTGGGATTTGCCTGACAGAGAGTGGAGACTCTCAGTGAATACAGCCCTACTTTTCCTTACAGGAATGGTTCTGTGGAGAGCATCTTCTGGTCTTGCTCGTGAAGCTGTGCACCCCAGGTGTGCCCCGTGGAGGGACAGTGGGGCCATGGCAGCACCAACACTCCTTGGGTTTGAGGTCCCAGGGATTGCACAGGTTCTCAAACAGCCACTCTGCTGAAACCTTCCAGCTCCTTCAGTGTATTCTAATTCACAAGTACAAAACACAGAAAATGTAAAACATGGACAGGGAGAACTCACACCAACATGTTGGCCCCAGATTGAGCAGCAATTTATTCCCACTACGTTACTAAAGGTAACGTAGATTAATGTTCTAATAGAACCAGGTATAATTCAGGCTAATTCCTCCTAACACCTTCTTCACAAACACCTGTTGCTCCTCGATCTGAGCAACACAACTTCCCCACCTGTAAAAATACAGGGAATACTGACTGAAATCCTCTGGGAACTACATTCTTCTACCAGATGCCCAAAATGCAGCCCAGGGTCAGTGAAGTCATTTGAGAAATGGCAAGTTGGTTCTGCCAAAAGCATTTCTCCCTCCACCTGCTGCATCTTACAGGATGCCAAATGCAGATGAAGCAGGAGACAACTGGGTGGGGAGTTGCAAAACCTTTATTAACAAGAGCAGAGGATCTGGTAAAGTTCGATTTGATATTTTCAGTGATATGTCTTTGCTCCCTAGAGATTTTACAATATCTGCCCTTTCATTTCAAGAGAGAGACGCTAATTTTCATAGTATATTAACAACCACTTTCATAATAGGCTGAATACCAATGTTTTTTTATTCTTATCTGGCTTGCACTATATATATTTATATATAAACAAATATATGGAGCAGCCACATTTTATAGTAAATTGTTCAATGATCTTAACGTTTTTTGTTTGTTTGTTTTTCTATAAGCAGGAACATAAGGCACTAAGAAAATAAATGCACCATTAAAAACGTCCTATGTATAGTAAAAACAGTGATTTTAACTAATTCTGACAATTTAAAATCCTATTAGAGCACATGTAGACAAAAATGCCCATTTCAAACATTGAGTTGTTCCAAAAGTAAATAAAGCAGATCTCATTTTCCTCTCATGGTAATTTTCACAGATTCACAGATTTAGTAATTCTCCTTACTTAACTGAAGTCATTCCTGATGTGAGTGAGAATTTGGGTCCATTTTTCTTACTAGATAAATATCCTCACTTGGTGACACTCTGCAGTTATTGTTCACACCACTACAGTCTATTAGTAACCTCAATGATTTCAAAATGATGGACTCATATTTCAAGCTCAAGATTCAAGTCTTAAAACGTCAAGCTTTTGAATTTCAAACCCAGTAACTGAATGCTAGGACAGAAATGCTTTAACAGATGCAAGATATATTACTTACACTTTTATATAGTTTTGTGTAGATGTAAATTACTTGCAAAGGGACCAATGTACTTCAAAATACTCTCTTGTGTTCCTTGGACTTGCAGAACTTGTAAAACTCACTGTGGGCTACGATAAAGATTTCTACATTTCCAATTTGAGACCTCTCTCAACTACGTAGACTGTCAGTTACGGGATTAAATCAGATGTAGGAACAGAATTATCAAATAGGTCTCTTATCACAGCTCCTGACACCACAGAGAATTATCACAGAAAAACAAAACATAAAAAAATTGCCTATTTTTTTAAAGACATAGGGCACACTAGGAGAATCTACATTTCCCAGTGCAACAGAAAGTTCCCTGAATTGTGCCTTTGTATTCTGTAGAAAAAAACTAGGAAAACAAAAAGCTGACTATGCCTCTGTCATCTACAGTCAAGTAAGCAAGTCCTCTGTGGTAAGAGATGCCAGCTGCTCTAGATGTTTTTAACAAGAGCTTCCTGAGAAGCAAAGAGGAAATGAGACAGGCCTTGCCTGTGAGGGGAAGTGCAGAGCTTTTAGTCTCAGGCTCTGTTGCTAAGAGGGCCAAATGTTTCTGTCCATGATGCCAAGTATAAAAAAGTTAGAAAATACACAAAGCCCTAGAATATCCTATTTAAGCCATATAGGTGAATATTTGTAGTTTTGATTCAGGAACCTTAAAAATATGTTAAGAAGTACTTGATGCTTAGCTAATATATCTTAATGATGGCTCCTAGCAATAATCCTAGCAGCACCCTGCTGCTTTTGTTCAGTTTGTTAGGATTTTTAATGTCAGAGAAGTCTGGAGCTCTAGAATTACCCAAGCCAAGCCAGAGCCCTCCACACAGGTAACTATGAAGATGGGAAGCACATAGAAACTGGAGGAGAGCAGACTGGTACATCACTGCATTTCCCTTCCTCCTCTGGAAAGGCTCACATACCTTTCCCTTTCTTACTGCTCATCTTTTGCAGGCAGAAAACCAGACACGGTTACGTGGAGAAGAAAACTGCACTGAGATGTATCATGCCTGATTTGTTGGTGCTGTCATGGAGGTAAATACCCATTTGCTATTGTTTGCATCTGATCTGTCAAAAAAAAATGAAAGGCTATCATTCTTCTAAAATAATAGTCAATGTAAAAGGACACAGTGTTGTAATTATTATTTTTTTTAGAGAAAGTGATAGTTATGTCTGCATTTACTCACATAGAATTTCAATGATTCCAATCTCTTTTTCACACGCTCAGCTTCCAGTGAAGGCCTCAAGGGCAGATCTGTGTTTCAAGGATACGTGGTAGTAACCCAAAATTTCTAATTTGGAGGCTTCTGCTTTTCCTTATGCTTTCTAATCTTCTCAAAGAGGAAGCAAAACCCACAAGACTGGAAGAATGGACTCACACAAATGACCTGAAAGTTCCCTTGTCTATTTTCTTCTGTAAATAAATACAGGAGTTTTTCTAGTTTGTGTTCTGTCAGTAAATACACCACCCTAGTGCCCACCAATATGTTGTCTACAGGAAAACTCTCTTTTCCCATAATCCATTTGCATTTTCATCAGAGCTGAACATCAATCCTCTGATGTTGTATCCTGGCTTCAAAATCACCAGGAGGAGATTCTCTGTTTCCTGCACTTAATGTGCACATGAGTCCTTTGGAGGGGCCTTGCAAAGCACAGCACACACATTTCTATACTGTTTGCAGCTTGAGCACCGACATAAATGTGTATTTGCCTTTCCCTGCAACTCATTCTTCATCCAGCCCAGTGCATTTCCAGCTGAAGAACAAAGGGTTAGAGCACTAAGCTTTCTGCTCTTGTGAGCTAAATGTGTTTTGGCTGTGAACCCCCAGCTGACATTTGCCTATGTCACACAAATGCTATGTATCCATCAGGATGGGCACCAGATTGTATTTTGATAGCTCCTGCGTCAGTGGAACACTCTCAGCCAAAAATATGGATGTCTGGCAGCTTGTTTCTCGCATGTCCGGTTGACAAAAACATCAGTTAGCATTTATCCATGAATCTCACACTTTATTAATGTATTTCAAAAGCAGGAATACCAGATTTTTGTGATGATTGAACCAGCACATAAGCTGTTCTCTGGACTTCAAAGCAGGCACAGAGAGAGAGCCATTGAACCAGAATGACTGGACAGGATTGGGACTGTTCTGTCTGATGAGGGTCTCCCAAGTTGGCTATTTCTGTGTGTGGAGTTGGATGCAGGTTAACTTAAGGTATTTTCTTAACCTAATGTGTTCAATTTAAGACATTAATCCAGTAAATGGATTCCAGAAGCAGCCCAGTGAATGGGCTACAATTACTATCAAATTCCTCTAAACCAAAATTAGGCCACAAGAGACACAGTTTTTTGTTATAAATGGCTCTTAAATCTTTTCACAGAGGGGTAACTATCTCAAAGGCTGGGAAGTCACCAGTTAAAAGACCTAGAGCAAAACACAAAACATCACACTGAAGCCTAGAGATGATGATATTTTCCCTTATAAAGTCCCCTGGTGAGGGAAGAATAGTGATTCTTTCTGTAATTTGTCACCATGTTCATATGGTAATGGCAGCCTCTTGCTCCGTATTATGACCATATGCCAGAAGTTTACCACGAGTCACTAGTTATGAAGGTGATCAATTAAAAAAAAAAACAACCAAACCATAAAACCAAATAAAAAGCCAAAAAAGCCTCCTTTAATTTACATTTGTATTTTGCCTTCATTCAGTCTCAGTGCACCTGGTATCCAGAGTAAGGCCTCTACCTGTTGGTTCCCAATGTCTCAATTATAGAAAGTATTATGTACACAGAAAAGGAAAAACAAATTAAGAATAAAAATAATGAAAAACAAAGTGCTTTATTAAAGTGGATACCCTTTCATTATTTGTGATGGCTAGAAATTGTATTTTCTTACTCTGGATGAGATTTTAAGTGATTTAGGAGAAGAAAGCAATGGCAATTGGAAGCTAATTTTTAAAAATAGCAGAAATAGCACTCTTTCTCTTTAATATCTTTTCTAGCCTGAGAAATCCTGCAGTTATTTACACTAAAATGAATTGAAATGGAAGAACTGAGATAATCTGAATTTTTCCCCAAGCACTCCTAATGCTGTCTGAAAGTTCAAGCAGAGGTCAAAGCCATCAGAGACATGGGGAATATGCATCCAAATACTTAGGAAGACCAGTCCATGTTTTATACACTTCTTGAAATAAATATACATGTGTTTAGGGGGTTTAGTTACATACAAGAGTGGAATATGGAGCAGTAGTATGGCTCTAACCCAAAGCAAGCCCATGCCCCCAGTACGTTTGGAATATTAATTCCTATGATAAATGCCTTTCCCCTGTGTCAGAGGACAGCAGCCTTTGAATTGCTTGTTCTCCTCAGGACTGTCCCATGTGATGACAGACTGGCAGCAGGGCTGGACTGACACGGTGGCTCCTGGTTAATACATTGACTCTGCTGGAGAAACAAATGAGCCAGAGGGACTTAGGTCAGCAGGGTCCCTTATGAGGAAGCTTTTTTCCCCTCACACCCAGGTTAACCTCACGTGAAGCACGTGCCCTGACAAGCTGCCACCTTTTCCCAACCTGTGGCTTATCCCTGTATTTCTCTTTCAGCTGAACACATGAAATGCTGAGCTCTTCCTCTGCAGGTTCCAGGTACGGCCAAACCAAGTTCTCACCTCACCCCTGGCCCAGGAAAATGGCAATTCCCCAGCAAAAAAAAAACCAAAGCCAACCAGTGCTGACTCAGAGCATCCAACACAAACAGATAAAAATCCCAACAAGCTAAAGCTGTGTAACCTCATGTCAGCTTAGTGCTGGTAAGGCAGATCAAACTCTTTTTGATTCGGTATCCCTAATCCAAGTCAGCAAGCACAGATGTCGTCTAATACGTCAGTGAATCAGACTTTGCAGTCCCTTCTCCAGGAGGTTGACACATGGCACCCCAGGGAAGAGTCTAAAAGAAGTAACTGCAAACTTTAATACACTGCCACATTAAGTGGCATCTGTGCTCCCTGGCTGGACTTGTTTATTTATTTATTTATTATGTTCTAATGTTTGCAGAACTCTGTGTTAAAGGAAACTCTTTTCTTTTAGTCTAACTGAGCCTAAACAGCACAGCTGCATTTGGAATTGGCAAAATTTGGGTAATTCCAATATTAAAGCTGCCATTTGTCTGTATTCCTACCACTTAGTTTTCTGTTACTTGTTTATCTCAGAAAATTCAGCACGCACTTTTCCACAGGATATTTTATTTGTGTTGTCTGGCTTTGATTGTTTTGTGTCACAGATGCAGCCAGTTTAAAACTGAGAATTTCAAGAGCTCTCTGGAGGCAAGGATAATGGAGCATTCTCAAATTTAGCAGGGCACAGTTAGACCCATAACTACCACCAGTATTACATTTCTTTCCACTCTCAGGGATGTATCATTAAACAAACAGAATATGTTTTCAGGCCTTTAAAGGCAGCCTTTAAAGCAAAGGTTATTTAGCCAAGGCCCCCTTGGTAGTAGAGTTGTGGAAAAGCAAAATGTACTGTCCATCACTGATCATTGTGATCTTCAATGGCTTTTCAGACAGATGATGTGCAGGAAGATCACAGCAGTGTTGAGAGATTTTTGCTCTTATTTCTCTTAGGCAACATCTCACAGACATTACTCTACCACCCCTATAAACTGAAGAGTACTGGAGTAATTCTTTGTGACCTGCCATGAAGTATCTCTGTGCCTGCAGTGACTTCAGTGGTACCTCAAAACTCCAGTTCCAAACACAGAGTGGTTCCATTTCTCTTGAGACATCTTGTGAAAACCCATGTTCACAGAGACACGAAGTGACATTGCTCCCTGAACTGCTACTTCATGAAAGGACAACTGGTCTGAAGATTACATCAATTATTTATGCAGCACCAATATTATGTTTGAATTCTCTCCAGTACTCTGCAAGTGACAGCAACAACAGTGCCATTTTTTATTTTATCCTCCTCCATTATTAAACCATAAGAGAGCAATAAGCACAAAAATCCAGCATCTCCAGATGTGCAATGAGAAGAGAGCAGGGAAAGAGCACTTATCACCAGGACAACTTACATCAAGACCTGATCCAAGGCACCCCATGTACCCATATTTCAGGTACATTTTTCAGTACATTGGACATTTCAGCACATTTCAGTAATGTGTGTGTATACACAGGTGAAAGAACAGGAGATTTGATTTTAACTAGAGCGACAAAAAAGAGGCAAACTCCACATTTCTATGGGGTTCAACCTTCTTAAAACATTTATAAAACATTTTTAGCTGAAAAAAAATATAAAAGATAAATCATAGAATGTTATCTGCAGATGGAGAGTTAACCCAGTAAGATTAAATGATTCATCGAGGTCACATAAAGAAAATTTTGGCAAAAGAAAGAAATTACTTCTGCTCTCAATCTGATGCCAAAAGGCCATTCTTACACCTTGGATCCAGGCATTATTTACCAAAATGAGCAGGATTGAGAATGGAAAAGAAGCAATTACTTCATATACTGTAAAAGGCAGCATTAGCCCCTGCCATTGCTCTATATGATCATTAATTATACAGCTGGAGATATTTCCAAGTTGATACTAATGCAACCAGCAATATCATTCATAATCTGAGCTGTCAAAAATACCACAAAAGTAAAAAAATTTCAAAACCCTCTTCACTTAATATTAGCTTGTACATTTCCTAACATGATCTAAAGTCTTTTTAAATACAAAAATACACTTGAAGTTGAGGAATGTTGCTTAGATTACCTCTTTATCATTAAACAGTAGAGAGGCTTGCAGAGGAATCTGTGAGTGGTTGTCAGACTAATATTCCACACAAAAGAATAGCAAATACCATGGGTTTAGGTTCCTGGTGTTTTCTTGTATTAATTAGATGTGAATCTTGTAAATTATTCAGCACTTCTTCAGCAATATATTATCCAGAGGAAAATAGCCCTAAAGTTAAGTTAGAACACTATCCATGGCAAACAATTTAATATAAGCTCAGTATGGCCATGGACAGTGCTGCTGTTTCCTGGTGCACCATGTGGTGAGTAGTTCTTTGACATGGTAACACAGACAGCAGCAAAAGCAAGTGTAAAATAATCTGCTTAATAAAACCTTTTCCAGGAAATCAAGCTAAAAGGTACTCTCCAACTATATAGATAAATCAAATTTTCTAGAAGACATTTATTACCATGGAGATGAGAAGATTCTGTACCCACAGTGAGCTCAGCCCTTCCAGTAGGACAGATAAGGAACATCTGCCATCACCACTTTCCAGGGGAAGGGATGTGAGTGGTCTTTTGGAATTCTTTCCTCTTACTACTCGCTCAAACATATGCACATATGGCCATAAATATAGAGATGCTGCTGCAGGCTCATCAAAGCAAAGACCAGTCAGAAGAATACACTGCAGTCCTACCAGTGCTTAGATCATATCTTGTGCAATGCTCACCTCCCAGAAAGGCTCATGGATGGGGATGCCAGGGGAGTAAAGTGTAACTTTTAGTCCAGAATTTCTGTGGCTTTTTGAGAAAGGACAGTTAAGTATAAAAAATCCCAGAAAAATCGTACAAACAGCAAACAAACAAAACCCACTAAAAAAACAATCCCAAAAGCAGAGAGGTGTCTAAACCAACAACCCCCAAACAGTCTCTTCAGTGAGAGATATGCCTCACCAGCTGGAAAATAACATAACTGGTGATAGAAAAGATACATTTTAAAATGGTCCAGAAGAAAAACTGTCAGCAATTCTGACCACTGAAATTCCACCTTCTGCACAAAACTAGACAAATGGTAAATTTTCAGGGGCTGCTTTACACTGTTTAATTTAATACAGCTAACAGTAAGTGTCAGAGCTGGGAACTAGTCTTCTGGGCATCTTGAAGAGAGTAAGAAAGAGGGTTCTTGAAAGAATGATTAAAATTAATACACTGACTTAGATTCCTACCTAGAGGTGGTCAGCCCTGGGGCTCTTGCTTTTAACTGCAAAGTTTTCATCTCCCACGTTATTCAACATGCACTTATTCACCACTTTCCAGAATCAATATTTCTCAATTTGGAGGTAGCTGCCTGTTTTCCTAAAGAAGTTTTGTGCTTCCCTAGACATGAAGCCACTTGTTTGTGCCACTAAATCTGGCAGAAGTCTCAAAGCACTGAATTTATTCAAGTATTGTCAAAGCATATGGATGAGAGTGCCCCTGTTTCACTACGTGCTGAGCCATGAGCAGCAGCCTTTCCAAGACATCAGGGATCCATCCACAAACTCCACCTCCAAAGAAAACTCATGAGAAAACAGAGGTTAGGTTTTTTTGGTGTTAAGAAACCCAGTGCAACCAACAGAGCTCAACTTTTCTTCCAAAAAGAGAGGAAATAAAAATCAAACCTCACATATAAATCTGGAGACTCTGCCTTGCATTATCTTATAGCTTCTTTTTTATTTCCTCGTATATAATGAACTCTGCCTTTCAGTTATCTGGGATTACTTATTTCAAACAGTACAGCATATCTGAAGTAACAGAACTCAATGAGAATGTCAATGCCTATTTCCAAAGAACTTAGTGAACATAGACTTACTTGACAATAAAATGTCTCCCAGCTAAACTTAAGACTTGGAATGATAGCTGATTGAGCTGGGATTTATTTCATGTGGCAGTTTAATCTTAGAAAAATTAAAATTAAAAAAGAAAGAAAAAAAAACATGAAAAGTATTTTCCATATCCAGTTGAAAAAAGGAAAAAAACATTACTTGTCTCTAAACTAAAATTGTTTGTTTGACTTCAAAACGAAATATTTCTGATTGTGCATGTGTTTGTGTTTTGAAGAAGGATGGGACAAAAACTTTCCAGATTCTTTTTCATTATTTATCCATATTTTAATAAAAAATGCCATATCAAAAGTAACAGTCAAAACCCATGTTTGAAAGGTAAGAAAATAAAGTTTTCTTCCTAAGGGGAGATTTCAGCTTTCTTGAAATGAAACATTTAATTGACATATGTGCAGAAGGGGAGAGGCTCACTGTCATGTACCTGCCCTGGCCAGGTGAATTAAAGGCACTTAGCCCAAAGCCCTACAAATTGCTACATTTTCTCTAGAAAAAAAAAAGAGAAAAAGAAAAGAAAATTTTACTCAACTCAGTTTGGTACAAAACTATCCCTTCTCTTTAGCAGTCTACAGAACAAGCCAACAGTGCAGTAATGTAGCTGAACAAATTGAAGAGATTTTCTTAGGAGATTCAATTTCCAGTTAATATCTCCTCTCTCCACCCTGCCTATTCTCAATAAGGAGTCGAGGCCAAAGATTGCAACGATGGTGTTTAGTTCCTTTTGCCTTTGTCTGAAGCTTCACCTCCCTTGCTCCCTTGGCAGGACATCTGCCCACTGCTTTCCTGATCACCTTTCAGGAAGGACACAGAAAAGCCATTTGCCATCCTAGAGGGGTCTGTATCTGGTATCTAACACTGTTGTCTCACTTTTATATCCCAGATTAAATGCAAGTTATGAGCTGTCACGGATTTTTTTTTCCCTTCACAGCCAGTGCCTTCCTGGAGCACAGGGAGAGGACAAGACTCCTCCAGCCCTTCACTCCCAGGAGCTGATAAAGGACTTGATGCTGGGACACAGAGCTCTTCAAGGTTGCAGGCTGCCTCTGCAAAACTGCAAATGCTTTTACCCCTGAATTTCTACAGCAGCTGCTTTTTGTGTTTGTTCCTGTCACTATTGATCTGCTTGTTGCTCTCTGAGGATGGATGATTTCAAGAACTTTCTACTACTTTTCAAAGTTATCCTCCTTGTCTTCCCCTGACATTTCAATAGCTGCAGATGAATCTGAAAAGCCTCAGAAAAATCAGTTCATTTCAACTATTCACCCAAAAGCCTGGAAATTTTTGAGGATTATCCCAAACCATGGGGTGGGTTTAGCTTTTTCTCCTCAGCCTTCAAGACTTTCTCTCCAAAACAATGCTCTTTCCTTTTCCACCTCATCTGTTTTCTTTCATCTGAGCTCTGGAGCAAAGACTAATCCATAGCTTCCTCCATTCCTAGGTTACATATTCACTTCCAGAAGTAAGCTATGGTACTCTGCTGTTTAATACAACATCCTTCCCCAGAGGGAAGCAATACTGGCAAAAACTCTAACGAGGCAGATTTTGATTTTTCAGCCACCCCCACAAAAGCCTGATCAAAACAATTATTGGTAGCAATAATACAAATCAAAGAAGCTGCATTAAATTGTTTACCTGCTGGGAAAGTCTGTTACATGGCAAAACATTGCTTGACCCCTTTAGCTAAGAAAATGGCCCTTGAAGAGCAAAACTTCTGAATTATTATTGACACTTTTTTTTTTACTTTTTCTCCACCCAGAGGGAGCTGCTGAAAGAAGAGGCTGCCCCACAGACCTCAGACTGCAGGAAGTACCCAGCTCTTTCTCCTGGCCCAAGGACAGGAACCAGACTTGCCTCCAAAAGGTGCTCCCAAGTGGGGAACCCCCTGCAGTGGGTGGCTGAGCTGCAGGAGATGGGAAGAAGTCTGTGTGACATCAGGGAAGCTTGGAAAAACTTGGAGAGAGATGGATCCAAGTGCAGTCTGCAATGAGCCCCCAGCCCAGTGAAACAGCCTAAGACCCCCTCTGGCACACACAGCAGGGCAGGGGACTGATAATGCAGACAAGTGGAAGCTTAAAACAGCAAGGAAGAAAAGACTTCTCCTAAAGCCTGAGGTGCCCTTGCAGAACTGTTTCACTGCTCTGCAGACTGAAGACAAAGACCCATCGCATTAGGAAAGACCCTGGAGCTGAGTAAGGCAGTGTGAACTGCCTGAGAAAATAGCTTAAATACAAAGGAGTTAAAATCCACATGGGTTTCTCCCTCTCTCACTTCACTGACCTCAGAGGGGCTGGACTCTGCACAGGATAGGATCAAATTTGTCATGCTAAAAGTCACTGTACATTTCAAAAAGAAGGACAATTTGGTGTGATCCAGGTTAAACTAAAAACATTTATATTCTCTTTCCTCTGACATATGTGGTTTATCAGAGGCTTCCTTTCCCCTTCCTGACTACTATGCATTTACATGAGAGGAGTCTTAAACCCTTGATTTCACAGTAGAGCTAAAGACTGGCAATATGAGGTTTTTCTATCAATATTCCCAAGATGATGAGCTGGATCAGGAAACATGAACTACACTCAAAATATCAAGATTTCAAAAGGTTTTAATATTTTTTACTTAATGTAAAAAGAAGCCAAAGAGAAAAAGAGCAGGCTCTGGAAATGCTACTCAGGGTAAGGATCTGAATCTGGTTCCCCCATGGCTCAGTTTGAATATCTTGGGCTTTAAGCTAGCATCTGTTCCAAGATCTTCCTCCTGTCAACTGATATGTTTCCACAAAAAGTTTTCATTTTGATGAATCTGCCAAGGAGACAGCTCTGCTGAAAGCGCCCTTACCCAGTTTGTATTCATCTCCATGGTAACTCACATGTTTCTAGTTTCCACGCTGGCACTTTTCTGTGCATCTATCAGTAGTACCCACTGCTACAGAGATTATTCCATCTGATCACAAAGTTGGAATGTTCCTGAGCTGTCATTTGTTTTTCAAAAGCCAGAGGTCTTCTCTAGCAGAAGAGTCTGAAGAGGTTAAAAAGCTGGAGGCCTGTGATCTGTCACCCTCTCTGAGCCTGGTGTTGGGACACACTTTCCTGCTGGGATCTATCAGGTGTCAATGGGTGGACTGGGTGGGCTGAACTTTGAATCATGGCATGGAAAGGAATAATAAAGACCTTCCAGTTTTTCATCTGGTACTAAACTTCAAAGCTGTGTGTGAAACACAGTACACCTGCCCATCACAGACCTGGGTACCTCTGTCAGAGCATCAGGACAGCTCGGAGGCATCTCTGCCCACAACTTCTGCTGGTATTCAGGACTGGTTAAACACTAGTGAGGAACAACAAGACAAAGCAAATATATCAAGGCTAAAAAGCTTTCAAATGCAGTAAGGAAGTGCTATAGAATGTCCAGGCAAGACCTTGCAAATTGATCAAAGGGCACTGTCCCATCCCTTCAGCTTTGCATATTGATTCAGAACTTCCCGGAGCCCCTTTCAGGCAAATTAAACATTGAACCCAAAACAGTATTTAAAAGGTTTACAAGTGGATATTAATGAACATGTCAGCTAATGTTGAAACATTAACTTTAAAACAGAATAAAATGGTGTGCTTTGCACTTCTAAAGGATATTTACAAGAGTCCTAGATCAAGTTAACAAACTTTGAACAGGTTTCACTGTTACCAGATTTTTCACTTCTAAAAACTAAACTGAAAGTTTGGTGATAGTGTAGAAAATAAAACTATAAAAGCCAAGTAATAATAAAACCCAGGGAAATCCAAGAGCTCTACCAAAATAAACTAAAAAGCCCTAAAATTACATTAAGATGCTTACAACAAGGACAAGAATATAATGTATGCACACATTAGTCAACTTAATACATGCAGAGCAAATGATCCTTCTCTCTCATCATACCAGGCTGGACAAAGGTTTGAAATGAGTAGCAAGTAGCTGCAATTTTTTGGGGTTTTAGCCATCCTCTTTCCCTCCCTCTAAATATTCCTTTTCTAAACAAAAACCTCTAAAATCTTTTGACTGGCAGATCACACATCACAGCAAGTCAATAGAAATGTTTGCTTTCTTCCGTTATCTTTCCCTCTACAAAGTGTCGTGCTGGAACACTGAATTCAGTTATGAAAATAAATGCATCACTTCTTAATGTGTGACTAAAGCATAAAGAAGTTTAATACCAGGCACCAGCAAAATATACAGGGAGGGTTTAGTCACACACTTTGATACACATGAATCAAAAAGGCTCTTTCTACAGGCTATTACAACATGCTGAGGGGTTAGAAGTTGTCAAGCCTTAAAACACAGAATCAAGGCCCCCCAAAAACACAGACACAGAAATGATGGGAGTGGAGAGTAAGAGAAGATGCAATATATATGCAGCAGGATCAAACAGAAGTTGCACTATGTTAGACCGAGCCCCTATTTTAACACAAATATGCTCAAAGGAAGACATAAAACAAAAAACCAAACAACACCAAACCACAAAAGCAAAAAAAAACCCACACAACAGAAAGACAGGCCTGGCTATTATTCCGATCCATTTTACTGCAAAAGTGCCACTGACACACCATTCAAACCTCCAAATTTTTCTGATGTACATTCTAAGACTGACACTAGTACCAGGACTACTTTGAGCAAGACTGGAGAGCCCAGCAGTATGACATACTTGCACAGCTAATGAGCAACAGCAACCTCCAAGCAGGAGCAATATTGGTTTTAACTCCAAGAATTGTACCCAGGGGAGTACAGGCTGGTAGGTTAAATAAAGGAAATGGCATTCCCTTCCTCTAGATAACAGTGGTGATGACTACATGCAGCATTTCTTATTTAAATCATATACAACTTGCATCTGTAAGGGATTTTAAAAGTAGGCCAGTAACAAACATTAAAGCATTAGGCTCACTTATTATACCTGATAACTGAACTGGCAGTAAACAGTACAGGTGTTTAAAGGCATACAGGTTAGAGGAGCATTAAGCAGAAATTGAGATTACATTTTAATTTTAGTAAGATTTTGTGAACACCAGCTTTATCAAGGGGACCAATTTTGTGCACTTCTTTTACACGTGTCTGGACCAGATAAGGAAACAAATACCATGATCAGAGCAAGCACAGTGTAGATTTTACAGGAACATATGAATTGCACTGTTCCAAAGCCACTGTGTTTCTCTCAGCATTAGAGTTAAGAACACAAGAGCTGCAAATGAAACACGCTGCAAAATTACTTCTCATGAGTGTGGATGTATCAATCCCTGGGTTGTGATTGCCATCTCTGAAGCCCTTGACCCATCTGAAACAGCCCCAGTAACTCAGCTGGCACTGGCCCAGCACAGCAACACACAGGTCTGTGCCATAAGTGCCTGAGACCCACTGAGACCCCCGTGACTTCACACAGATTGCAGGTCTCGCTTTCCTCAGTCCCCTGTGAGCAGTCCTCAAGTCAGGATTGTCACAAAACAGACACAGCAGAAATGAGCAGTGCTAGGAAATCAGTGTTTCTGTCACTCTTAATGTAAGTCCTGAAACTACATGGTCTTCTAAACAGCAGAGAGAAACAGATGGGAACTCTCATTCCCAGCCTGAGCTGGGATGCAGGTGTTGGAATATCTAGTCTGACCTGCAGGGCAGCAAATGCCCCTCTGGGCACAGGCACCTCCATCCCTTCACAGCCACAGGAGTGTTACACAGGTGAGTAATCAAGATTAATCATACACCAAAGTAAGGCCCAGAGTCCAGGTGATTAATGGAAGCACGTACACTGGGGAATTAGGTGTTTGCATCAGGAGGTTGTTTTCAAAATGTAGCTGCCTAAGCATCATGAACAGCAACATGCTTTTCATATCTATAGCAAGGCACCCTGGTATCTGAGGGGATGTTAATATAGAATGCCAGTTACTCCAATTTAATCTGTTAGATTTATCTGAGCAAACGTGTTCAAAGGAAGATCACACAGGGAACAGCCCATGCCTGTCCCACTGAGTTAATAAAAACAGGTTTGTGATTCCATGACCATATTTGTTCTACTCAACCTCTTTCATTATTTTGTGGCAAAATAATGTGACATCTTTTCTGAGAAAAAAAGGCAATAATAAGAAAGTAAGTGACATTCTTAAAACCCCATAAAGCACAAACTATCAGGAGCCAATAAAGAACATATAATACATACTTCATAGTCCCACACACTGCCTATCCCCCCTTATCCTGCATTTCTCACTTCAAAGCAGCTTAAAATACCTCCCTGACTGAAAATAATTTCCAGACTTTGCACAGAGATTATTTCACCCATCAGTAAAAGGCAGTCATTTCTGAAGTAGCATTTAACAGAGCACGGCAGCTTGGAACAAAAGGTGAAGAATAACTTATTTAAATGAAATGTGGGAGGAAATCTAGAAAGGCAGAACTTTCCTTTCAAAATTAGCTCAGGATATTCAGTTTAAAAAATTCTGCACATTGTAAAAATTACAACAAGCAGTTGAAAGAACAAGATCTGAGATGTTTCACGAGTTGATCAGTCCATCTCCCCCCACCATCCTCATATAGCAACTGCATATTAAGTCCACTGCTGAAGATTTCATCTAGAAAACCACCAAATGCAGCAAAAAACCTTGGTGACCCCTCATCCAGCACTGACTAGGCTAATTCAAATAGCCAGGGAAAACCAGCCAACAGGCACTGCAAAGTCCAACAAGACTGTCATTTATGTGGCTTTTCTTCCTACCAGCAAATTAAAGGCTCATCTAACAGATTTCCCCACCTGACCATGAGCTTGCTGGCCTGAAGCAAAACCCCGTGGTTTCTTTTGAGGAAGCTATTTGTCATGTTGAATTGTGTCCTGGATTCTACCGTGTCCCTCTCAGCGCAGGTGTGGGAACACACTGTGGACAGCTGTTGGCCTCGGAATCCTTCCCATAATAAACACACTTACAGCACATGACCAGTGCTTCAGCAGCCCAGAGCCATTCCCACCTTCCCTGCATCCCTTTTCCAGAGGATGTTGAGGATCTTTGCTGGTCATCCCACTGCCTATAGACAGTTCTCTCAAAGGCACTCTCTGGGCCAGGAACTGAGGGTTGGTTTCACATCCTCTGAGATTTTCTCACACCTGCCATCTAACCAGAAACCACCACAACTCAGCAGAGGGGGGGAAGGCACAGAGCTCATGGCCACCACAGGCATCCAGCAAGACAGCTCACCTTGCCTCACATGGCTAGAAAAGCCATGAAGGTCAAGTCATCTCATTGTCTGAAAACCAACAATGGGAAGGAACACATAATAAAAGTTTCAGATATGAAATCTCATCACATAAAATGTCATTTATTGAAGTTTTGGACACTACAGTTCATTGCCCAAAGCTGATCCCACACAAGAAGGAAATGAAAACTGCAGAAAGTGGACAATCCTGTGATGTGAAAACAACACACTGACACCTTTATTTTTCCTTATAAAGTCTCTGCATTCTCAGTATTTGAATAGCAAAGCCAAAGGAGGGAAAGCTCTTCCTGGCAGTGGTACTTTCTGTGGTATCCAGACAACTGTCCATATGGTCATTTTAGGATTTTCTGCTGCTTTTCTGTCAGCTGGGGGTTTGGAGGAGTGATGAGGAGTTGCAGGGTGCAGTGGTGGGCGCTTGCTGTCAACTTTTCACAGCTTCCCCCAGCCAGGCAGCACGAAGGGAGTTGCTTGGGATTTTGTCCCATTAAAGCTGGAGCTACTTCAGGGGCAATTTTAGGGCAGAGTGAAAGACTTCTGAAGCTATTACTCTGTTAACAGGAATAGATGTCTGTCTTAAAGATGTTCACAGACCTCCAATGCTAGAAATACTTTTATACAAAACAAAAAAAAAAGACACAAAACCCCCAGAGCAATAATAGTCTGCTCAGTCAATAAGTCTTTGCTTATCCTTTACAGTCTCAAAGATAATTACCCTTGGAAAAAAAATGTCATTTATTGAGGTTTTCCCCTCCCAACTAATTTATCCTGACTGCTCTTGCAATGAAATTAAAATCTCTTTCTCTATTTAGGATTTAAAATAATCTATTGCCTGAAACCAACCATCAGAAATCCACATTATAATTTTGCTTCAAGAGTAAAGAGGACTAGATAAAGAGAGATAAGTCCCTTCTTTGAGATACAATTATCTTTCATAGCTTAAAAAGAAAAGAACAATGGAGTAAGAAATCATATAGTATAAATGATTAAATACTGCAACATGAAAATCATCCTGTAACAAAAACCCACTCCAGAGAATATTCCTGAATACCAATATCATCACTTTCTCACATGATCAGAATTCAGGATTTGTGCATCACTCCACACTAGGTGTTAACTATTCCATGTAGAGCTGAATGTTTCTATCTTGCAGCAATAAGAAAAAGGTAAATCACTGCATTGTCAGCCTCAGGAAGGAACTACAGCCCCAAGATATAATGCTGGAAGTGAATACCATTACTTTCATTTCTGGAATATAATATTTTATATCAATATTGTTTCATTTGTGTCAAAGCCTGGACCCATCTCCCATGAAAACAGCAAGTGCAGAGTTATTATAGCTAAAATAATTCTAACATACTTAACTGTGGTGAAGAGATAAACATCACAGATCACTTTTTTATAAAATCCTTATCTGTGTTACTGTTCCTCATAGTAGGGCTTTCCTTGTCTTAGCCTTCATAATTCTCATGGCCTCTGATAGAGAATCTTTTTATTTAACTTTAACATATCATTACAAAACTCAAGTAGCAGGCATCAAACAATGATTTACATGACTGGGTTTACTGTAAGAGTGTGTCCAAGCAGACATAATTTAGTAATAATAAAACTTCAGCAGATATAGATACACATAGCATCACTTCAGAACCACAGAAACAACAACAAAAAAAGTTTAAAGAAATCTTTAGAGGTCTCCACACTCCTGCATCAATGAATCCTGAATACACTTAATGTATTTACTAACAACTTGCTCCTTGCTTGGACTAAAGCCACCTAACATCCAGCTCTGGATATCTACAATTTATATTTGCTAAAAAATGTGAATTTCTGACCAAATATATAAATATCACGGCCTTTCTGTATTCTATGTCATGATAATAAAGTTATGAAATCTTAAGTAGAGTTTATTTGTAGGCTTCAAATACTAATGTTTCACAGACAGAATATTGTTGTGTGTGCATATTTATTGCAATCCACAGGCTCATTATTGATTATACTGAAGGAATTCTAAGTGCCTCAAGTCCTTTTCCTCCTCATTTTTCACAAGTGAAAGGCAAAACATTGTAATAGGCACTTCTCCAAAAGAACTTAGAATAATATTTGTAAAATGGCTGAAGTTAGAGGATACATAAATTCAGCAGCATGAAATAAAAACCCAAACCAGGGCTAAAGAAACGATTTCTATGTCTTTTTTCAATGCAGATCTGCCTGCAGTGACACATCACTGTGCTGTTTGTACGTGACTTCAAAATACAAGCTTGTGCCTGTGTCTCCACCAGCTGCACAGAGCCCTTAGCATTTTCACTTGTTTTTCTTTCCACCTCATATTTGGGCCCTCAGCTCATTGCAAATCCAAGTCTTCCAATCCCTGAGCATCTCCATCACCTTCTTTCCCCTTCTCGGGGCGGCGCTCAAAGGTCTGTGCAGGCATCAGCCAGGGTTTCACAGCTACATGAACCAGATGGAACCTCTTGCTTAGTTCATGCCAGTGTCACACATGATTCGACTCAGAGCCAAAGAATTAGACCATCTCCTGCTTTCTGCCTGCAGTCCTCGCTGTTGGAGAGGCACAGGCAGCTTGCATAATGTTTGGGCTGCCTCCCTGAGGGGGTTCCCCAGAGAAAAACTGCCACCATGTGCACAGAGAGCAGCAGCCTCTTAATGTTCAGTACAACAATGCAAATTCACACCAGCAAAGGAATTGGTGCAATCTCTTCAGTCAGGTCACTGCCACTTAAATACAGAAACCAACTTCATAACAAATGAACTCCCTCACCTGCCTCAGCCTTTGACCCCTTCCAGCCATCATTCATTGCTTTGCTATGGCTTCTTAGCATGGGTTTATATGATTTGAAGGCTGAAAATGAGCTTGAAAAACAATTTGAAAAGGCAACCTCTCTTCAAAGAAGTATTTCTCTTCTCTCAGTAAAAGTGCTACTAAATATAAGCAGTACTGTCTTTGGAAACCTACAGAGAGCTAGGAAAGGAGACATGATTCCTTAAATATAGCTTCCTATTTCTGCAGTGTACCTTTACCTAATAAGTCCATAATGGCTAGAAAAGAATAGGACTGTGTAGGCACTTGAGCAGTGCTAGAAATGGGGAGGAGGAGGTGTTGCTTGCCTAGATTATTTCTAATAATTAAAAGGTTTTCATTCAGCCTTTAACCTCCTAGAAACTTTATAATAGATATTAAATCTCCCTTTTGCAGATCTTCATAATCTCACCAACGAAAGTAATGCTCTTATCAACTGTCGTTGGAGAGTTAATGATTAATTTTATAATTTCATCCATGTTTTTTGAAATATTATCCCTCACAAGGATGATCACTGCTTCCTTCTAACACCATTTGTGTTAGCTCCTTCTTTAAATTGCAGAGGAGCAGTTCTCCCAGGAGCAGAGCTTAGTTCTGTTGGCCATACCCCACTGACAGCTACTGTCTCAGAAGTTCATTTCTTAAGACTTAATACATCAAATTCAGAGACATAAGGTTGTTGGTTTTTGTTTTTTTTTAATCATCGTTAAATGCCTGTGTGTTTTTTTTTTTTTTCCTTTCAGTTTTCCTATTCAGATTTATTCTAATCCCTAAAGACAATAATTCAATTTAGGTCAATTCTACCTTCTTCTGCTGTGCTACTCTTACCCCACCTGTTAAAGCACTTGCATTATTAGTTCCAGCAATCAAACATTAGGATCTGATGTGACCACAGCCCACAAACACCAAGACAAAGAGACTAACAATCAGTATTTCTGACCACAGAGGATGTTCTGGCAAAAAAATAGAAAACACCGTTCCATGGCTGGAAATCAAAGCTGGAAAAAAGGAGTTGAGAAGAGATTCACGCTGTCAGGTACTTACTGGCTGATAAAATGGCCTATTTCTTGAAGTTTTTTACACAAGACTGAGTCTCTTTCTAGGAGAGACACTAATTTTAGCAGGAATTACCAGGTGGGGTTCCACAGTGTGCAGTGCAGGGTGTCTGGGGTGCCTGCTGTCATTCAGCTCTGACTCATCGTGGCTCCATCCCCCCCTCCCATTTGTAATAAACTATCTTGAAGACAACTTGACTCATCACATCCAAAGTGACCCCACAGCTCCTGCGTGGATCTCTTTATTCTAAAGGGCTTGGAAGAAAAGATTTCCCTGAAACATCAAAGCCACCTTTCTCTTCCCTCTTACTTCCTCTACTTCTTTCTCCCTTACTTCTCTCTCGATCTCAAACCTTGCTACATTCAGTGCAGTGATATTTTCCTGAATTGCTATCACATCCTATTATTCATCCTTCTTTTTCAGTTCTCCTCGTTTGGCCCTTTGCAGAAAAGTGATGGACTGCATTTTTTTATTTACTTTGCCTGAAAGTTATGGTCATGCAAAGTTTGACTGCAGTCTGAATTTCCAAAGTGACTTCCACAAATGGTGTTATCACTTTTTCTCTCCTGCCCAGGTGAAACATCAAAGGCATTTGAAACATATTGCCAATTAGAAGACTGCTTACAAATATTAATGTATTCTGAAGCACATTCCAAATAACATCTGCAGTGGATTACATAAAAAGCAGCCCTCATTTTCTCTTTAGCTATAGGGGTAAATTCATCTGCTGTTCCCTGTATAACAACATAATCCACAGTGATGAACAAAAACTTTCAAGTTGAGACAAGATATTTCATTACTGTGGCAATAACATGGTCAATGTTATTAGAATCTATCTCTATCTACATTCTTTCTAGGGAAGGAACAAATTACATGAAATCAAATAGCTCCACCTTGGTGTACTGACAGACAGCCACCAACAAGGACTAGAGGAAAAATTTTGCCTCTTTTTATCAGTGCAAAACACAAAACTAGAGCTTGCTGTGTCACACTATGATGTCTTATCACAGACAATTTACTTAGATACTACGTACTTGGTTCAGCTGGTGATTTGTGCTCAGAGGAATTTCCCCAGACTCACAGACATCTTACTTCAGCACTGAACTTCTCTCTGGAAAGGGCTTCAGTGGCTTCTTGCACATTGCCTTGCTCACTTGGTGAGGAGACACTGCATTTTGGGGTATGTAGCACATACTGTGTGCACCTTCTGCATCTTGCAGGGGAATTTTTCCCCCCCCTCAATTGACAGACTCAATGAGTGCAATGTCTCAAAGAAAATTTGGAAACTAAATTTCCCTGCTAGACAGAGGGGAAAACTGAGCAATGGAAAAAAACATGGATCAACACTCATGGACTTAAATATGATCTCCTAAGGTGCCTTCCAGACAGGGTTATTCTATGAGCAACTAACCATTGCTAAGTGCAAAAATCCAGGGTATAAAAAGCTTCCTTCTTGATTCCAATCCATAGAATAGCAGCTCTTTTGTCAATTATGTTTTTTGATAACTATGCTTTGTAGTGCTTACTAATTTATGAACTGAAAATCAGGAAAACATTCCTCTGTTCACTACCAACTCCACCTGGCTTCCTAAGATACAGACACTGATTCACACCCTGGTGTCTCAGTTCTGTCTGCCTCCATTGGTGTTATCCCTCTGCATCTTCCCATCTGCAGAATGCAGGAGGAAAGAAAATGCCAGTAGCAGAAAAGCCTACTTATTTGTTTCTGAGTGCCACCTTTCTTCAAGGAGAGGAAGATCTCAGGTTAAAGGCTGTCATATCTTTCATCAAAGGTGGGTTTAGTTGGGAGCATTTTGTCAATAACAGTGGATTTACTGGGCTTGCACTGCACGACCTGGAATGTTCTAGAATTCAGAATTCATTACCAAACAACTTGTTTTGTCAGTTGGCTGTCCTTGCTTTCAAAGCACATTGATAGTTTTAAACCAATATATTCCAATATTCCAATATTCCATCTCTCCTTTTTATTGTTGCTCTCGCTTCATAGCAACAAATTCCTGGTAGGAAGCATGGAACCGATAAAAGAATCAGTTTCTGCCAATTAGAAACAGCCAAGTCCTGCCATACATGTGCCACCTTCCAGACTAATTCTTTCTAAAACTTCAGTTTAGGTTTGGAAAGACATCGACTCTCCTCTTACAGGCCTTTCCACGAAAAATACACCAAGCTGCCTGTTGGCTGCATTACACAACCTACTTCCAACACTTACAAAGCAAAACATGGTCTTCAGATCCCTGCAGCAGTTTCCTTGTGTTAACTGTGGTGCAACCACTGCATTTCGCACAGGAACATCATCCTTTCCCCCTCCATTCACTGCAACACTCCCAATGACCACCTGCCCTTGTAAAATGCCAAGAAACCTTCCTGCTTCCAGCCTTCCTTCTGCCACCACAGGAGGTTCTCAATCACATAAGGTAGCTCTGGTGAGCTCAGCTCTGTTTCATCTCAACCCCTGAATTCAAGGAGTATCCCACAGGGAAATGCCTCAGTGCTCATCACACAGCTCAAGTCAGAACTATGCACAGCAGGTTTCTCTACATCATACAACAGAAGGCACCAGTTAAATGTGCCCATGGGGCAGGGAAAAAAAGCTGATCCTCCATCTTGCTCTGATCCTCTCATATATGAACATGCCATGCAGACACTGAGAAATTCCCTCCCACTAAATAGGCAAATTTTGAATGATTCAAACTCAGGACACAACTCTGCTCTGCCTGCCTGATGAATTATCTAGCAGGGAAAAAAAATCTCTCCAAGCTGTTTTATTTTCATGTACTTTCTTCATTTCTTTATGTGTGTTCTTTTATTGATATTTCTTCTTGTTGAAATAGAAGTAGCAAATATATTTTCCCATTTCATTCTATAAATATTTTAATAATATGGGTGTACATATCAATAACAAAGATATATAATAGAAGCTGTCTTTGGTTTATTTATTGACACTTACCAATACTTTAGGAATCCACATTCAGAATATGATTACAGAGTGGGGTTTTTATCATTTGCAATGACATTGACTCTATATTCAAGTTAAATCTTATTCATACTCACATCACAGCCGGATTTATTTATGATGTATCAATTGACAGACACAGGAGATTACTGCATGGAAAGTTAATGTCCAGAAAGCAAAAAGTGGTTGTACTGAAGATAACTACTAGTCACAAAAATCACAAGAGAAATAGTGTGAAAAAGAGTGGGGGGGTTGGAGGGAATACAAGCAAACAATAATTATCAGCTGATCAAAATACTCTGCTGCAAAGTTTGCATTGGTCACCTTGGAAAGAAACCTTTTTGGTGAGCTGGTGCCACAGAAAGGGGCCACGAGCTGAGAACAAATGCAAATTCAGATGGATTTTTGGTAGCCATCAGTTATCACCAAAGGTAAAAGATTCTATAAGATTTTTCAATAACCTTAATTTTATGAGCAATTTCTAAGATTCAGGTGAATACATGTGTTTTTCTAAACATCCAGTTTAGGAATTTCAGATTCTGAAAGCTGATTTCATTTCAGTTTAATATGTATATGCAATTGAAATAGTATTCAGAAATATTCCATTTCCTAGAGGCACATGAATATGGACACTTCAGGAGTTGGAACTTGAACTTATCAGACTTTTAGTGCATGATCTTGATCAAGAACCTTTTGAATTCAGTACAAATTAGATTTTGGTGCCTCCAAAGAACAGTACCCTCTCTGTTCTAATACTCAATTTAAGTTTAGATTGACATGAAAATAACTTCCTTAATTATAGGGTCATTTTACAGATAAATTTCTTAAAATGATGATTGGCTAAAATGTTGTGATGATAATTAATTAAATATAAAATTAAATATAATTACTATCTATAGATTAGTTGTGAATAGGCTTCCAAATACAATCTGCAGCCTCTGATTGGACTCTTGGCCATTTTTATTCCCTTACTTTTAAGGTTCCCAAACTAAATTATTTCTCAGTTACTCCAAGATGAATACCAAAAATAATTTTTAGATCCTGAAATGTTGTTCTTATGCCATGTACAGACAACCATATCCAAGAGGACAGCAGAGTGCCTGTAACTGCTAAAGGAAAAAAGCCTAAATTTTTATTGTATGAAACATCAAAAGATACCAAACCTGAAGCTGAGCTAAGTTTTACAGAGTCCTTTCAGAACTTCAGCTCTAAAATCACAAATCTACCATTAGATGCTGGAAACTACACCAGGTTTTCTTTTATAAAGTTCATAACAAGAAAAAAATCATGAGATTAAACCAAACAATCCCTATTTAAGATAATTCCGCCAACAAACATAAGTTCTAAAATTCACCTCTGAGAACTGTCTCCTCTGCTTCACACTCAAACTCTTGAGCCAGAAATCCCACTGTTGACAAAGCCCAGCCTGTTGTGGTGAGATTTTCTCCAAGCACTAAGAAATCACTTGCCTACATGGACTATCCATCCACATTCCTTGTCAAAAAGCCTTGGGTGCACTTCTAAAGATGCACATTTACTGTACTGAAACCATCAGCATCTGTCAGCAAAAGATAAGTGATGACACTAGAAAAGGGTAGATCAAATCTATTTCCATAGATAAACTATTCAACCCTTGTCTGCAGATAAATGCTGCCAAGCATTAATTATTATGATACATTAACATTTTACCCATCTTCATTACAGAGATATTAAAATTAAAAGTCCATTTTTGGCAATACACTTGATAATTACTGACATCAAATGGCAATGAAAAAGCTGAGAACCATTGAAGGGATGTTCTCTATGGGATATTCTCCATCAAAGTTGATGCAAATCTTTCCACTGAGTCAGATCCCAAAGTTATAACCACACAAACACGATTTATTCTTGTTCAGTTTGGGCGCAAACACATCTTTCAATAGTTATCTTCTCTGCTCTCTTAGTCTTACAAAATAAGGTAAGAGTCAGGATAAACCAGAAAATTTTCTCCTAAAAATATGTTATGTTCATGGTGCTGGGTACACCACAAATATTTGCCTAGTAAAAGTGTGTGCTTGGGGGGGGAAAAGCCATTTTTAGGATCAATTTTAAGTTATAGCATGCTTCAGTATCCAAATAGTCTCTGATATCAGAAATGTTTCTTTAGTTACACATTTTGCATACAGTACCAGTTAAAAGTCCAGTTTAAGGTCTTCTCACACACCTCTAGTTTACGCCAAACACGTTTCTCTCACACAAACTAATAAATACTCACCAGGCAGAAGAGTAAAAAGTCATCAGCTGTTCTCAGCACTGCCTCAAGGTTTTGCACAGCAGTATTACAAAGGGAAACAGGGAGTTTGCAAGTGAATGAAAAAAAACCAAACAACAAAACAGAATAAATCTGACAACATTACCTGGTATCTCTTGCTGATTAGGATAATGCCCTAATCCCCTCTTGCTTATGAACAGCTTGGCTCCCTGCCCACTCGAGCATTTCTTTGCTCCACCTGGTCACCTAAATAGTTTGATCCTGGATGTTTCTGGGCAGCAACAAAAGAAAGAATTGTGCTGAATGAATCCTGAGATGCAATAATTACTCTGCCTCTGCTACACTGACCTGTCTCACCAATTGCTTTGGCACATTAATACCCACTGTTGGCACTCTACTGATCAAGAGCAAGGTACCATTTCATGTGCAGGTTGCCAGTGCAACAGAGCTGGGTATTTCTTTTTTTCAGATTCCTCATCAGTAGAAATATCTAATTGTTAATCAATGAGCCAGCTCAGCACAACACAACAACTCAACCCCCTTTGCAATCATTGTCTCAACAGGACCCTTTATAAAGCAGCTTTCATGTAGTTGAACAGATTTTTCACTGATGCTTGTGGAGAAGGCTTCCATGATTCAGTCATTACTTGTTGTCACTATGGATTTTTTTCCTTTTAAAAACCAGAATATAGGTCTTCCTCATTTCTGAATTGAGGCTGCTACTGGCACTGCCACTCCTCTGACCCATGATGCTTCCTCTGAAAATTTCCATGCCAGTCATGCATTAAAATCTCTATCTATCCATCCATCTTCATGGCACTTGTTCACTGCTCAGGGCAGAAGTGATTTTTATTTTTTGTTTGATTGATGTTGCAATGTCCAGGATGAGAGCAGATGATTAGAAGCAATTGTACAGTGGACAAGGATTCTCTCTCAGTCGCTTGTTTCATACAGCATAAAAAGGAGCTACATCTGCACCATGCTCTGCTGACATCTACCCAAGGACTGTACAGGATACATAACACAGCAAAAACCATGTGGGGTGATATAATTTGCAAAGGCACTCACCTTTTCAAAATGTGACACGTTCCTTGCATGAAGAATCAGCCACAATCTAAAGAGAGATGATGACAAGAATTGTCAGCACTAGCAGTCCCAAATGGGAATAATTCAATTTGAAGAACTGTTTGGTGGGGGGTATTTTGCTTGTTTGTTTCAAAATTTAAAAGCAGCCTTAATTGGAAAAACATTGGTTTCAATATGGTCAGGATTTTCCCCTAAGCTTCCATGAATTAAAGGCCTTTAGCCTGAAAATATTTCCTCAAGAGAGTCAAGGCCAAGCATCACATATTTCTGTTGCTATTCCATGTCATACCCTCTCTCTTCATGCATTCTGAAGGTCCTGCTCCACTCTGTTACATTTTGCTATCAAACAGTACTTAGTTGATGAGCTCCAAGTAACAGAGCTACACATCCTTTGTGTGGATACTCAAGTACAAAAGATCTATAAAATATATTAAATATAAATAAATCTTATTTTTCCCTGGTTTAAAATATCCCTATAAAGAACCATTTTCCAAAGCTGAGACTATAAATATGACAATACTTTCTATAATGTTCAGCCTTTTATGGCATCATTGAACCTTTCCCTGTACTCGACTACATATGAAACATGAACATGACTAGGTAAGCAACATTCAAAATAGTGATGTTAAACTAAGAAGAAATCTGTTATTTAAGTTTGAATTTGAATCCTACTTAGAGATTTACTAAAATCTATGAAGAAATTTATTGAGGAAAAAGAATAACTTTTTTCTGTTAATTTTTAATGTCTTAGTCACTAAAAACTGTTACAAAAACACTGCTGTCTTGACAGAAATAATAGTTCTATTGCAGCTGTGTACCCAACTACATTGTGAAACTCAGAGCAATGTAGAAAACAAAACTAAAACCAGGGCAAAAAAGGGACCAAACACCTCCACAGAGCAGGGCACCATTAACCACAGCGAGGAGCAGGCACAGTGCAAAGTAGCCCAGGAATTTCCTCAGCAGCTCTGCTGGGAGCAGGGGAAGGGACACTCTAAATATGCCCTGATCTAAACAAGGCCTGGCTGTCAGCCCAGGCTTGGGAACTGTCCACACTGCTGGACTGACATTTGCTGAGGCCCCTTGGGATGTGCAGCCAGACAGCTCCTGGGGCAAGGCACCAAGATCTGACCTAATGCACTGACTTCAGTGGACCTCAGCTGATAACGCTGCCTCTTGTAAGCTACTAAAACATGGTTCTTCTTTTCTTATACATTAATACCATTCTTACTATTTATATTGATGATAACTTATTAATATCAACATATGTCAATATTATCACACATGGGCTCCCATCTCAAAAAAGATCAGCTGAATAAAGGGCAACTTAATAGTACTCGTAATCTTTAGACAGATGCAGCTTGTTAAGCAAAACCATCTGCAGCAATCTGCTCCAAAGGGTTCCTGTGTTTACTAAAAATATTTTTGAAAATATATTTTCACAGAGATAAGGAAAAACAAAGGCCAGACAGTATTAATGATCCCTCTTTCTCTTCCAAAGAATTTTTTCATTATAAGCATCATGCATCTTAATAAGTAAAGACAACAACTGTTTAGCCAGTGCCAATACCCCTCCCTATCAGTCTGACCACAGTTAACCCGTTTGCCTCCCTGTACTCCCTTCCCTACCTTTTTTCTGTTGATTTCTACACAGAATGCAGTCTCCTGGGAGCATAGTCTGTCTTTTTATTCTGTGTTTGAGACAGACCATAACAGGGTGTGTGATCTCTTCTGTGAGGCACAGCACAGGTGTACTAAGAAAATTTGTGAAGTGAAAATAATGAGCAATTTTCCCATGGCAGACACATTTCCAATTCAGTGTCCCAGGTGAATGCCAGGCTGCTCTGTGAAGATCTAAGATATGCTTAAATATAAGGGGAAAATCCTAAAACATGCAGTATCTAATAAGCAGGTAGCTCAGCTGAAGCAGCACTTCCAACAGTTCCAAGAGATGGAGAAACCACCTCTTGTGCTGAATTAAGTCATCACATTCCTCACGTGGATTTAAATTCCATGTTAATGACTGATTTCCTACTGCTTTGCAGAAGTAATACCTGGATAGTTTTCGGTGTGAAAATTAACATTACTCTGGTGGTCAGAAGTGCTCCAAACACAAATCCCCATCCCTGATGAAATCCTCCCAGGACGCTCACACTGAAAGCTCTGACTCCACACCCCTATCAAAGTGCTTAAGGCAGAAGATGGAGGTGGGAATCAAGACACAAACAGCTTAACACGTAAAGATAACACACTTCACCAAGCTCTGTGGAACGTGAAAACTTGCATTCTTCCCTACAAAATGCTGTGTGCACCTTCCAATCAAGCCCTGATTTAACACTGACAAAGAGAACAGAGATCTCTCACATCCCCAGAGTGTTCTGAGTAGGAGATTAAGTTTTAAGCAGAAGTAAGAGCAGAGGCTGACGCTACTACAGCACCCATTAAAGACTTCTTCAACTTTATCCAAGGATGCCCAGATCATGTGATCAAGGAACAAGCACTGGTGAGGAAACCAAAACTCTTCAATAACCACTTTTTTCCTCTACTTTTTGATATTTATTTTCTGGTCACGATTAGATTTTACAGTCATTTTGATTTCTTTTGATTTCTCCATCTCTGAAAGAGGGATGATACTCATAACCAAGAAGAGCTTTCACAGTGAATGCTTTAGAGCATCCAGGAAAAAATAATAATAATAAAAAAGGTGCTGTTGTGATAATATTGACTCAATTTCTCAGTGTTGGCAGATGTCTGGAAGTATATGAACATTAGTGAACTGGTTTCTTTTTCTTTAATATTATGTTCATATTTGTTAAATGAAGAGCCTCAGTTCCTTACAAATGACAGAAACTCTTAGCAAAATCAATAAGAAACTCCTAACAAAAAGAATCTGTGCACAGAGTACCATTTTTTAAAATAATTGCTTCATTTCAGCAAGGCACAGGCAGGCTGATAGAAGATCCATACATCAGAATTTATGCATGACCAGTTTTGTTAGTTTTTCAGATGTTGTTCTAGTGGAGCATTTGAAACTGTAGCTGAAGGTGTTGAGTTTACACATCCAGGCCCTTCTTCATCGACAAGTTAATGACTGTCTTTTGCCATAAACTACTTCAAGCTACTACATGCACAGTCAATATGGGTTGGCCTGATGAAAAAGCCAAATTACTTGATGAAATTTTCAGGGATAATGTATAAACAATCACTGTAATAAAAAAGAGATTATAAAAAAGGCAATTTAGAAGCATGTGGCTTATTCTCTAAATTCTTTTTCTTCCTTGACCTAGATTATCTCCTGAAAAAGAAACTCAAAAATAAGGAAATGAGAAGAAGGAAAAACAGTAGGAGATTTGCATTTATTTAAAAAGGAAAAAAAAAAAAAGTCATGAAGGTTTCAGTTCCATCCCCCCAGAAGTCAGAATTATTCTTCACTTCTTTCCCATGAACCTGCCTTTGCAAGTGGTGTTTTTCTTTCTGCTTCTTTTAATAAGGACAGTTTAACACTGTGCTGAGACCACACTGCTGCCACAAGAATGCCCACAGAAGAAAAATGAGAGTCATGAACCCATTCAAAATGATTTAGCCACTCTTTTCCAGAAAAAAAAACCAAAACAGCAACTAACAAAAAGAAAACAAACAAAGAAACCAAAGCACCCAACTATTTGCTGCAACAATGAAATACTGATAGATAGTTGTGTTACCAGAGTTCATACTGATGTTCCAGTGAACTACACACAAACAGAACAATTTTGTTATAAAAGCCCAATTCTGCCATTGAAGTTGTGTTCTTTTTAAGGACTTCTGTTGACAGAATGGCACAACATGACACCCCTGAATAATATCACTTTGCCAGCTAAAGCTGCTGCAGGTGTGGCCTTATTCAAATCTGGGCTTTATTTAAACAGTAAATGAAAAAGCATTAAACATTTTGCATTGATCCAGCCAGCCAGTCACAAGATTTGATCAAGAAAGGACTCAAATAAGGTGAACAATATCCATAAAATCTGTCAAGTGAAATTAATCTGCCACCAAATCAGTGTGATTAATGAATATGCCAAAGTTTATCAACAGACAGTTCTGGTGCAGAGTCAGAAAAGTTGCCTGTAGCAAATCCTGTGCCCCATTCCCCTCTCTAGAAATTGTATCTCACCGTGGTAACAGCAGAAATTAAACCCACAAAGATTTCATCACAAGGTTTGGCTGCTGTAGTCATCCTAAAACACAACGGTCAAACCTCTTTTGGAGCCAAACTTTTAGAAGGTATTTGGTGGGGTTTTCTCCTCCAACAAACAATAGCCAATTAACACACACTACTACTTTTCACTGATTGTCAGAGAAATAGCTCTTGGATGTTTCTTTCCTGAGAACATATTGCATTAGAACTTTTTTTAAGGGAGTAGGGAAAAAGAAATGGAAACTGTATAGCTCAACACATATCAGCAGGAAGGGGGGAAAGGGGCATAAGAGGGACAGACAAACGATTTTCTACAGATTCAGTCATGGTACAGGAATCAAGATCATGCTGTTGCATTAACATGTAAAGATCAAGTTTTGCAAAAAAAAAAACCAGCTGTTTGCTGGCACTGCTAAAGAGATCCCTCAGCCCTCTGGACAGGTGCAACACCGGAGCTGTGGGTTACAGCATGAGTTTCAGCATCCTCCCAGCCAGCAGGGAGGGACAGCGCACACAGTACCTGGCACACCTGCACACCCCGAGGCCATGGTATTTTAGCACACAAAGCAAGAATTCACTTCAAATTCCAAACCAATGCACAAAACAAGAAGCTAAAATGTGCTTAAGTAGGACTGTGCATGTCAAGGGACCACTGAATCTGAACCACAGCTCTAGAGCTGGCTGATAGGGGGTGCCTAGGCAAGATCTTTAAAACAGAGAGCACGTTCTCATCTCACACATGCAAAGGAGCAGATACTCAGTAACACACTGATAAAATTCTTTCCCAGAAGTCTTTACTCAGGCACTGGATCCCCTATGACCATAGAACAACCTGTTCAGATATTCCCCATGTACTCTGGTGCTCCACACACTCTAAATGAAGGTTGCTCACTGGAATCATTCCTGTGTGATGCACCCTGACACACTGATCCATTACTGAGAATACAATTTCAGCGGCACGGACAAATAACCTCCATGCAGTCATTGACTTTTGAAATGGTGCAGGGAATTTTCACAAGCTCAGTTTATCAAGACAAAACCCAGAAAATGCATGCAGGTGTCAGTGGGCATGATGGACAACTTATGAATACACTTCCAGGCATTAATGGCCACGTGCCCTCTCATCACCTCTTTCCAGAGGCAGTCCTGTTTGCTTTCCATGGAGGACTTTTCCCTCAGTAGAACAAGTCAGCTGCAATGACTGGCTGAGAAAATCCTGTTCTAAATGACTGACTACCCATTATTAATTATATCTTACTTGCATATTAAATCCTGGTGGCCTTAAAAAGGGAGACCAAAACATGACATCCCAATGATTAGGCTTTTCTTCCTCATTAAAGGCTTCTTTGCACACACTCACAGGGGGACAGAACAACCACTATGGCAAAGAAAAAAATTGAGATGGATATCATGAGACCCACCAAAATAACCCTTTAGAGGTTTGCAGCTATATCACACCAACTTCCTGAGCCAACTAGTTCTCTATTTTACCAACACATTCCTTCCTGGAAAGAAACCACTAGAAGTGCTTAAACTGCTAATTCCTTAAAGATCTTCTGGGGTATTGATAGCTCCAGAAGCTTCATGATAATGGAGTATTGTATTCGATCACAAAACAAACTTTGGTGCCAGTATTTCCAAGGGTTCTTAATCTTTGCCCTTATTTGGCCAGGGAAAAAAAAAAACAAACAAAACAAAACACAAGGAAATAATTCAGAAGTTGCTCAAGGGAGAGCATTAAGAAAAGAACCATTAAAGAAATTACTTTGTCTCTTCAGTTAATAAGCTTTCATCTTCACCATGCTGTGCAAGTTCTTCCCACAGATTCTCATTAAAAAGAGTTTTGCAATAGCCTTCACACATTTCCACATGTTGGAAGCTCTATGGTGCCTCAAGAAGGTAGGAAGGTCTAAGAGGTTCTTCCTCAGAACTCATATGTGTAAGAAAGGTACAGCCAGGAAGTTGGAACAAAGCTCATTGCTATGAGTGAGGGATTGCTGGACCTGGATCATCCTTTAACCCCAGATTGAATTTAAGGACACGAGATATGCCCACGTCTCTGCAGGGAGGGGAATTCTACACCTGCCATAGAAAGCCAAAGCCTGTCATAGTCCTGCAAATATTTCTGTAGTAGATTGGAAACAAAGAGATTTCAGCATAAAATCACTGAAATGTGTAGCCACTGGTGGCCTTGAGGCCAAGGGCTACAGAAGGATGAAATGTAGAAATGCAGAGGTGCCATTAAGATGCAGAAGCATCTACAGTTCTATTTCCAGCAGCAGCACTGCAGAGAAGAGCTACACAAGGTGCAGGGGCCATGAAATACAGAACAATACATTTCCACTTCAAACTGGAGCTGCAAAACCCATGTTGTCTTGCACAGACTTGCATGAGTGCAAAAACCAGCCTAGCCCAACCCCTACCACACACTTGTCTAGTGAACAAAAATCCCTGTATTTCTGCTGGCATTTGTTCTGATACCAGAACCTCTGGCATGTCAAAACATAATCAATAAAACCAAATTATTTAACTAGCTTAGTGGGCATAATCTCTTACCAGGATTTTTTTCAGAGTAGAAGCAGGTGTCTCACCTTTTAGGGTTGGAGGTACAGGTTAATGAAATCTCACACAATATTCTGAGTTGGAAGGGACCCAGAAGGATCATCAAGCCCAACTTTTATGTGAATGGCCCATACAGGGATCAAACCCACAACCTTGGTGTGGTTACATCATGCTGTAACCAGCTGAGCTACAATGGTTTGGAACAAAGAGTTTTGGTGAGAAAAAAAATTGGCAAATTAATGAGTCTTCCTTTCCAGAAACAAAAGTAAATATATCAGAGTTAACATGAAATAATGGACATTTAAAAAAACAAGTTATGAAGATATAATGGGAAAAATATTTAATCTCAAGGTCAAAGTTCATCAGTTTTCACTTTGATTTATTTATGCAGCAGCACTTTCGGGTATGGTAAAATTACAGAGCAACAGTCTACTGAAATCTGACAAATTTGTCATGTGAACAGATGGGCTGTAAGAACAGAAGCTCTGAACTGGGATTAAGGATGATTTGGTCTTGAATGATTCCATCTAACTGCTAGTTACAGCTAAAACAGCTAGATATAAACTTAGATTGTTATACATCTATTATAAATCATTCTTTTCATGATGTTGCTTGTTCAGAGTACCTCTCCTTGTAAACTTTCCGCTATTGCCCTGATTCTTTGAAAAAATTATGCTGGACACCAGGTAGGGGAATTAATATTGGCTGACCAGAGAAATAGATGCCTTCCCCTCCTGACATTTCAGCCATCACATTGAGTTATGTCGCTTAAATCTAATCATAGCGCGCTACCTTGTACCGTGCTGTTACACCTGAGGCAATAAATCACTAAATCCTGTTAGAATCAATCTGTGCTCAGCTGCAGCACTGCCATCCAACCCCGCTGCTTTTGTCATGTGTAAGAGATCCAGCACAAAACTCACACTGCACCAGAGGCTCCACTTCATGAGGGTTGCAACAGTATTTAATTTAAGGGAATGGACTAAGGTGATCAAGGCTTCACTTTATTTGTTTGTATTTTTATGGAAGAACTGCTGGGACTAAGGTCCTTGATTGCTCCAAGAGAGGCAGGTAGCACTTTGGTGGAATGGGCAACTTGGGGATCCTCATTGCTCTTATGTTTATAAAATCTGTGGTAGGTTTGACCTAAAGCTGAAGCCAAGTGATATATTCCCATATATTTATGCAATAGAACCCTTTGACTTAGAAAATCATGTTGTCCTGCTGCATGAGCCGGTTCCTGGCTGCAAGAAGACACATGTGAAGAAAACTTGCCATGCACCACGTCACTGATCTATATCTCTGCCTTCTTTATCCAAATCAATATGAAGTTGGTGTACCCAAAATGAACCAGTTCATTGGCTACCATTCCCCAGTTTGGTTTTCCAGAGGGCTTCTGTTGGAAATATAATGTCATATGCCACAGATGTTATTTCAAGTCTAGAAATCTCCAAATCTCTAGAATGACTGAGAAAAGTTGATATTTCACAGCAAACCTAATTAATAATAAGTTTGGACTAAAGCATCAAAAAAAAAAAACAAACCAACCAAATCACAAACCAACCCACAAAAACTCTACTGAGCTGTGACCACAGCTTCCATAAATAAACCTCCAAACCCAGGCAAGGTAATAAAACTATCATAGCTGGCACTGGGGATTACTAATAAGAAAAATGACTCAAATGTTAATCTGCTATAGTACTTCATTAATTAGATCTTCAACTTGTAGAGCACAATTTGCAGGAAATACTGTGCAGTTATGTGCAGTAATTTACACAAAGACTGCTTGTCACAATCCATTTGTTTGGCTCATAATTTTCTTCTCTGCTCCATCTTTTCACTCATTAAGTGCTATAACAATTTCCCAGCATGAATCTAGTGTAGCTTTCAAACAGTACTTGCACATCTTGAGGTACACAGATACTGCAAATTATGTGGTCAATACAAATCCACTTTACCATATGTCAGTGCAAGGGAATAAATCCTAATTTTTCCCTAAAAACAAAAAAAATCAAACAAAAATTAGCAGGACAGTCATTAGAGTCCTAGTTCTTGAGCAAGCAAGTGCAGTTTCAACCTTATTACGCTCACAGGAGTTGTTTGACCACAACTTACAGAGTTACCAACAGAAGCATTAGGAACAGAAAACTTTTTAAAAGTCATCAGTAAGACCAATGAAAAGAAAACCTACTCCTATCCTTCACTGATCAAGTTCAACTAACTTTTCCAAATTTAAACAGGAATGATTCAAGTTGCAGAAATTCAGTACACCTTCAGGTAGGTGCAAGGTGATACTTTCCTTCCTTGCCTACACATGCTATTTTTTTCTACTCAGAGTTGGAAACATAGCATCAGTGTAATGGCACTGATATCTGTAATTCCCATTTGAATCACACAGGACCCCAAAACTGTATTACATGTGGCACTAGAGAGAGTTGAGTGTATTCCCAATTAAACCTGAAGACTGACAAAGATGTATGTACTGCTAGTTACAAAAATACATTACTCATCTAAATCTGTCGTGGGATGATTCATGAGCAATTCATTGGTAAGCTATGCAAAAACTGTCCCTGTTCAGAGTTCCTTTCTAAATTTAGATTCCACAGCAGTTCACTTTAAAAGAAATTAAACCAGTGATGAGATGTGGAACATTATTCTTTCAGATAAAAATAAGAGGTTGTCTGGGGATTCTAATTAGTTCAATAAGCTATGAATGAATATAACCAACTTTAAATACTGAGAATAATTTTGCATCCCTGTTCCACTAATTAAGAAATATCTTCAGTTGTAGCTGAACTGAAGACTCCTGTTAACTATAACTAATAAGGCCAGGCTACTTTTGATGACAATTGAGAGTAGATAAACACATTAGAACTTTTTTCTGCATTGGAAACAAGCAAAGTTTTATCTTCACAGTCTTGCCTCCAGCAATGCTTTACATAACTGCATTTTATAAAATGTCATCAGCTCTTTCAGTGCTTGAGGACCTACTGTGAGAACCACAGTTCTATATGTGTCACACACATTCTGACTACTTGCCAAAATAATAGGAACATCATTAACTTGGTTGACTGCATATGGATCAAGAAGGGTTAAATTGTTCTTTCCACAACTTGACCCCAACAAAAAAGTTTCCAGGGAAACTTTAATTAGATTCAAATTCCCAAATGGACCTCAGTATTGCCTTAGGACGTGTGTTGCAGATCTTGCATAAACTTGCATTTACAGTTGAATGTCAAGGAACTTTATTGTTCCTTAAAACCAGTGTGCGAACAAGCATCTCCTTTCCTTCTGCCTACATGGACCCAAATTAAATACTCCCATTCAACAAAGAAATTGTTTAAACTCAATACTTCTATTGCCAACAAAGTGATCTGTGATATCCTGTACTGGTTAGCTACTTGTCCTCTGGAAAGTGGTCAGATCCTGACACCACTGGGGTTCATGGGACAGATGACCAAATATTCCCTAAATGCACAAGGTCCCACAGAGAAGCTCTGGTATGAGACTGCAGACACTCAGCATAGAACTACTTCTGTCCTAAATTTCTTGATTTCTAGTTGCAGAAGAGGAGCCTTGGCAGTCTTAAAAGAGCAAGTTCAAAACAGAGTTCTCAGTACTTTTCCCTATTTTTAAGGTTAGTTTGGATGCCCTTGCTGGAGAGAGGATACAGCAAATTCTAAAACATCTGTCCTGTGAAAACAGATATTTTCCTTCTGGAGAAGGCATTACTTAACACTTTTGGAAGCTAATTTTATTATAACATTCTTAAATATTTTGCACAAATTTAAATGCAAATGCAAATTAGAGCAAAGTTTTAATTATAAATTGGAATTTGGGGGAAAATATGTAATGATTAATTAATAACTGCACCCTGGTAACACTGTGAAGGAGGTCATGTAGGTAAACAGAGATATTGCAATATCATATTGCCAGCAGAGTGCAGAGGAAAAAGAAAGAACAGGGAAATTATATGTGAGAAAGGAGCCAGAAAAACATATTTACGTGGCCTTTCATCTCTGGCAGAAAACATGGTGATCTGGGAATTCACCTTAGCAATCTTATCATTAGCTCCCAGCCTGTCTTAAATGCACAGCAGACTGAGCAGAGAAACACATACAACTTGCAGAGCAAAACACCTTGTTTCACTAAGATCTATGTATTGCCAAAGGACAGTGACATTAAAAAACAACAGGAAGATGGCCAAGAGCAGCCCCTATAGCAAGTTTGTGGCAAGAGCTGGCAGGTATGTGAGCAGGAGAGAGGTTCAGCAAGTAACATCTGCTGCTTTGATTTTGTATTAGGCACTTCCCAGCAAACCAAATGAATCTGAAAGCCAATGCAAATCATGGCAACTCCACATTTTTTTCTCTAGGAAAAAAAAAAAGGAATTGTACCAGGTCAGATATTTCAACTAATTGAGAATAAAATGGAAGACTAAGTCAGGGAATAATAAAAAGAACTTCTCCAATCCTGAATAGTACTCTCCAAATGTAGCTGATAAAACAGAGAATAAAGCACATTTTCAGACTTCTATCCACACTGCTTCCCAAGGCCAGGTGCCTCATGAATCCAACAGATAAACGTGTGCAAAGAGCTGTTTATTTCTCACTGTAATTTTTTTCTTGGGTTTTTTTCCCCATGTATTAGAAATGAACACACTGAGACCCAGAATTGCTTTCTTTAAATATTTCATTTTTGAAGCTACATATCCACTCAGGGGTCAAAAGCAGTAGCCATTGCCTTTCACCTCACAGGGTGCAGGTCAAATAATCTCCTTGTCTCAAACTCACTCAAAAATTGTGCCTGAAAAAACCCCCCAATTTCTCTCATACTCAGGACTACCCCTACTAGTACAAAAGAGCAGACAAGACCCAAAGATGCTGGAAAATTACATATCATTGGTGGTAAAGGAGTCAAATAAAGCTATTCTTAAGACCAGAAAGAAGAACACCTGGTGAGTGAATGTGCTGCTATTGTGCATTTTCCCTGGGCTGAGACATGGACCAGGGAGGACATTTGGTGAGAAAAATTGGTGGTGAAAATTGCATTGCAGGGCAGAGAGATCTGCACAGAGGCCAAATGGCCCTCAGCTACTCAGCCACTCCTGCCAATAGTGTTGGGTTTTAAAACTCTATCAAAAAATATATTCAAAAGGATTTTTAAAAAGGGAACAGGGAGGGAATAAACAGCCCAAGCTTATGGCATACATCAATTGCCTGAGTCTTATGTCTTTAAACTGCAAGGAAAAAAAAAATGAAATTAAGAGAATTCAAATGAACACAAATTAGTACTGTGCCAGAGGACAAAATGTCCACTGCCAAAGGCAAAGAAAGAGTTGATGAATTATAAAACTACAGCAGACAAAATGTAAATCCCTATTTCCCATTCTGAATCTTTTTTAACAAATTATTCATGTCATCAAAAGCAGAGATACCTGTGCTTCCATACTGGCTGATCTGCAGGGAGAACAGATGATGTTAAACAGGACTGAGCAGGATTCAAAACATCGTCTTGTGCACAGTCATCAGGAAACTAAAGTGTTACTGCTCTTTCTGCTTCTGGGACTATGAAATCCTCAGGGTTCACAGCTGCCTACTAAGCCCTTTGCAATGAATCCTGACCAATTTTTACCCCTAAATTATGTTTCCATATCTTTATTATTCTTTTCATTCTCTCTTTTGCTAGTTTGAGTATCACAAGATAGGAACAAAACTTTTTCACACTGATCTTTCAAGACCCTATGAATCACACACAAGCACTAAATAGTTGCCACATAAAACAAGAAGCTGCTGCTTTCAGCTCCAGCCTCTCCTGCAAACCAGTGATTCCTCAGAAGAAGTTAATCTGCCTTTAAAGAGCAGCTTTTTTCATGTAAAAGAGGTAGGTCTGAGTTTATAGCACTGAATTTCAGTTCTGGATGCCAGTGGCTCTGCTACTAAGCATGGTAGAAATGAAAGCCTGAAGGTTTGATCTTGAATTAAATGAAAGTCTGTAGCAAACCTTCCATTAATTTAAGGAATACAGCCCTCCAGCTGACTTGTTTAATCTATCAGTCGATACCCACTGCACTATCTGCTTTCTATGCTTGTAGGAAGAACTTTGCAGATGGGCTGCTCTGACCCTTTCAATATCAGGTTGAAATGTGCAGTACAGCCTGTCTGATCCAACAGGAAGATTTGCTTAACTTTGAAATATATCCCTCAAGACAACATTATCCAAAGAATAGTTCATTATCCTAATTGAAAAAGATGAAAGATAGCATAGGTGTGTTCCTAACATCTCCTACCTCCCCTGAAAGACAAAATGTTACATCCAGATTAAGTGAGTTACAGCTTTTGGCCTCCATTTGTCTAATGCACTTTGGGAGATAATTCCCCATTCTCTGAATTGTTGTGCTGTACTATAAACTTGGTTTTCATAAAAATTCACCCTGATTGCTAAAGCCATTCAAGCTGTCTATGATATCAATGGTACTAATCACATTTCCCCTCCATGGTCCTTCTTCTCTTTTGCCTCTGAAATCCAAAGAGATGCTTCTATATCAACATTAAATGAACTTGTTTGCTGCCTAGAAGCCAAATTAAATGTGCTCTTTTATACTCAGCACTTGCAGAATAGGGAGAAATAAGAATAAATGAGAGCCATTAATTAAATCTCACAGGGAACCACATTGCTGCAAATGGAAAACAAAACCTATTTTTCCCGTAACTATTATTTTATGCTAAATTGCATCATAATTGCTATTCAAAACCAGATTAAGAGTTTGTTTTTCCAACATTCACTTTCCTTTTGTTTGTGATCAGACTGCAGAACTAAGTCTGACTCTGCATTCAAACCTAAACAAGGAGTTTTCAGAGCCGTGGCCAAGGCTGAGCAGTGTGTGGTACCTTAGGAACCTCCCAGCACAGGTTTTCATACAGGATACCATTCTTGGTGTCCTTCTGTGCTCCCAATAATAAGTCCTTCCAAATTCTTTGTCCCATGTTCCCCTCCCAGGTTAAGGCAATAATCTGCATTTGCTGTACAGGTGCAGCCTGTGCCTTGCAGAGCCTGGGCAAGGGGTTGTGCAAATCTTAAAGTCTCTTTTAGGTCTGGCCATAGAAAGCTAATTTCCATGCTAAAAGCCCTTCAGGTAAATATGGTTTTAATTTAGCTATTTGCAAGACTTCTCATTTCTAATTTACAAAGGTGCATGTTATTGAAATATTAAAAATGTCAGTTTGTTTTGTCTTCATTTATGTATCTGTCCCAAAATACTTTCTCTTCCCGTGAAGTGATCAGAGAGAACATCCTAAACATCTTAAATATCATCCCTTGTATGGAACAGCTTATTTTTTTAATGAAGAGATAAATCCCTAAAGTTCCAAGTGCATCTTCCTGCATTTTATTATATTACATGTATATGAAAGCCTTTCTAAGCTCACAAGTCTTATGAGATAAACTGCAGCAGGCCATATAAAACCTAACACATGACATCCAGGAAAGCACCAGGAATCACAAATTCTGAAACCACAACCTGTATTTAGAGCTAAACAGACATTTCTCAGCTTGCTTTGGGGCAGTGTAACCACTCCTGCTCCCTGTACTGGTTAACATTTTACAATCAACTCCCCATCAAAAGCCTGGCATCACTGAGACCTCTCCATTCCTCAGACAAAAACTACAGCTCTCTGCAACCTGCACATCCTTGCTTTGCATCACAGAGGGATTACTAACACACAGCAGTTGTTCCCCCGTGGGAATGCTCAACCCTTTTAATACTCCTAATCCCTGAAAGGCTCAAGTCAAACTCAAATCAAACAAGAAAGGATCTTTATTACAGGGAGGATCCAAGATGTCCATTCTCCAATTTGAGTGCAGGAAACCAGCAGAGGACATGCAATCCTCACACATTTGTAATCACAACAAAGGCCTGGCAGTGCCTGTGAATGTCCCAACAGCTGCACAGATGTTATTTCTAGCCTGCACTTCCCATCACAGTGAGCAGTTAAGCAGTATGATCCTATCCTCCACACCAAATAAGTTTCAAAGCCAAGTTCTGAGATGACAGCCCAAATGAGACAAAAGAAAATCTTCCACTTAATACACAGCAGAAAGAGATCTCATAGTTTCACAGTGACAATAACCCACGAGTAGCCTCTGGAGAATAATGCATGTACACCTGTGCACACACAGGTATGGATGCTACACCCAACCAAATCTTAAGGGGTGTAACTCAAATTGTTTGTTTCTGTCCCCTCACAAGCACAGGGGATAGGATTTCCTGTTTCCTATTGCCTTAGGTATTGCAACCCTCAACGTCTTATTCAACAGCCTCCGAGATACTTGACCATAAATTTCTCTAATCCAGTGTGAATTCATGTGTATTTGTCTTCACAGCTATTTAAAAATGCTGCCATGACTCACACTTTGTATTGCATCAAGAAATACTTTCTTTGCTTTAAACCTTGTGCTGTCTTGTTCTCCAGTTTAAGTCACAATTCTTGGTTTCAGAGGCAAGTAGAATTTACACACATACACAGTCTTTTCAAAGACCAGTTATTCCGTTCAGAATACTTTTATTTTACCCACATACAGAAGCCACTCCCTCTCTTTCATCCCAGATACACCATCCCTCTTTTCTACTTCTGTTTTGGGAGGTGATGAGAATCAGAATAATGTGCCATATTTCACATGTGAACCTACATCTTTGTGAATGATTCAAAAAGAGACAAAATGCAACTTGTGTTCACACAATAATTTCAAAGACTGTATTTACATTTTGACTACCAAGAAGCTCAGGATTGATATATTCAATTGATATATATTGAACTACCAAAGTGTCAAAGCCTTTCTCTGTATGTGCACCTCATCATTATGTTGGCATTGATGCTTTATTATTTTTCTACTGTGTCTCCCCTATTTTTCTACAATGTTTTACAACCCAGTAACTCAGTATTGTGACACTTACATTATAATAAGAACATTTGTAATTCACTTAATGACAACGGGGTCTTGGATTGTCTTAAAAATAACCATTTCCTTCTCACAGTTACTCTGGAATCAGGAATGGTTGATCATGGCATACAAGAACAAATAACCTCCCAAAGCCATCTTCTTTCTCTACAGGTCCACAGAGGAATCTTTAAAGTCTAGCAAAGCAGTGTTTTACATGACAACATCAATTTTAACAATACTTAGTTGGCCAAAAAGAAACTCATTTGAGTCAATCACAGCTTGGAAAAAGAAAATCCTGTATTCCCTGAGCCCTCTTTCAAGCAAAGTGTACCAATGATCCTTATTGAATATTCTTTAACCACTGTATAGTTCAACAAAAAGCAGTGACTTTTCAACAGACTGGTCTAATTGCTGTTAATAATACAAACAAACAAACAAAAGAGTATATAAGAACATAACTCCACCAAATAATTATATAGGCTAGTTTTGGGAGGTTTCCTGAAGTTTTTTTGTTTTGTTGTGGTTTTTTTTTAAAAAACATTTAAGAACATATTCTCTGTCAAATGAAAACCCAAGTAATCCCAATAACTTGTTGATTTCAGGGTTATTCCTACTGAATCCTGCTGGGTTTATTCCTTGTGATGTGACTACAAGGGACCTTCTAACATGGGTGGTAAGTGGGGATTTTTTACACCAGTTCTTCTCATAAATAATGATGCACAAAAATTTGCATTTATCATACACTAATTCACACATTCTCAAACATCACCAAAAGACCATACAAAATTATATTATAATGCATTCAAGTCTTCTCAGTGAAACTGCCATTTAAGCAGCAGTTTTATTTTGGTTTTGTTTGGTTTTTTTTATATACCAGAGGATTGACAGCCCATGGCAGTGCAGCTCTGGAGTCAGTAGCCATCTCCTGGCTGGTACATCCTGCCTTAGGAGCAAAGCTGGGCTGAGTGTTCAGCACCCACCTGACCCCAGAGGAGTTCTACTTTCATTTTGAATGGAAGTAGCATTATTTTACTACCAGTTTGAATGGTTTCAAAGTAGAAGGCCAAGGGTATGTCATGGAAAATTAAGAAATACGAGCTGGCTGCATCTGAGCACAGGAGTACTGAAAACAATGTGGATACAGAGCCATATAGTATAATTAAGGTCCTAAATGCCTAAAGTCTGATTTACTTTACTAGAGTTAATTCATTCTCTTAAAATTCTCTGCATTTTTTATTCTTATTGCATTTAATTATAGCTTAAATATTTTTCCAAGCCAAGAAAACTGCCACTTGCATGTGGAAAATGTTGAAATGAGATGCTCTCAGCAGTTGAAATCTGTTTCTTAAAGCTTTTTCCACAGGAAAAAAAAAAAAGATCGAATCAGCCCTTTCCCACACAATTCCGGTTTTGACAAATTGGCATTTCTAGATGAAGCATGTTCTTCTAAAACATCCTGTTCAGTTCTATTTAAATACATAAAAAATGTGAGCAGTGAAATTATGTGATGAAGTATTTTTTTATCTGGGTCTCAAATCATGAAATATTGAACACGGCTCCAAGGAAACAATCCTGATCAAATTGTTTTCTGGAGTTGTGAGATCACCCAGAGAAAGTACCTGTGTTGCAACCAAAATAATTTTCCTGTCATTACTTCTCTCACAGAGGTGTTCAGAGTATCCAGTTGCTATTTCAAGTAAAACAGGAGCAGAGTAGTGTTTTTAAACTTGACAGTGTGAAGCTCAGTGCCACCCAAATAGACCCGTTTTAGGATGCTGTTCCTTACACACAACTGAGACAACATAAACATATTCACAGATAAATTAGACCTTAATAAATATTGAGCAAAATGACATTGACAATTGGAGTAAGACTGGTTATTGAATCTTAATTTTTTTGACATGAATTCTTTCCCCAACATCCGAACCTGGAGACTACCATAAATTACTCATACCCATGAGGCTTCACCTGCACTAATCAGTGAACACAGAATAGGCTGAAAATTTAAGTCTCAATAACTTTTTTTTTTTTCAGAAATGCAAAATAGAGAACATAATTCAGTTTTGTAAATCTTCATAATTTTCTACCCTTCGTCTAGTTCAATAATCATGTTATGGAATTCATTTGTTTTGCAAATTCTCCTAATTTTTAATCATATAATTCGGCAGCAAGAATAAGAAACTGTGGCAGGCCCCTGTACACTGCTGAGAAGATTTAAAAATAAGTAAAATAATGAGACGAGGAATGCACAGATTAAAATAAAAAATTAAAACACTCATTTAAATCCTTAATAATTTAAATGACTGATTATATGACTAAAATAACGAGAAACAGATAACAACATTGGCAAAAAAAAATGTAAAATGAGTAACTAAGATTCTCAACCATGTCTCAGATAATGAACAATAAATAGCCCTCAACAAGTCATTACAGCAATCAATTTTTTAAACTCCTGGTAAAATCTAAACTGTAGCAGCAGCTGAACTAGAAATGAGTTTTCAATTGTTGGAAACCTGCAGTAAAAATTTTTTAAGATTTTTTGAAAAAGCAATCAACAGGAAAAAATTCAAGCCCCACACTGTAGGCATAGTAGTGTGACAACAGGTTATAATCAAGGAATAAATATCTAAATACAAAACAAGAAAGGAGATAACCCTCTCAAATGAATATTGAAGAAGAAGCCTCAGTGCACCTGTTCACCCCCTCTGTGTGCACATGGCAAACTTGGGGCCCGTTGTCAGACACCAAATCAATGCATGTTCAAAACTAAGGGTGTCCGATCGAAGCCAACCCAGGAAATGCACCTCCTGTCTCGAAAGCATTGATCAGAACAAAGGAGAACCAGGAACAGCTGACAGTGCAAAGACAATGGATGGGAGCCCTGGGCATGGAAATAGCTGGGGGGAAATCATAGAACATAAATGAAACTAAATAAATCACTTCTAGGTTGCTTCTAGACAGCTTCTCAGTGGTTGCTGAACACAGCCCACAGCTGGTCTGACCTGCTCGCTCACTCTTTCCTTACTTTTCTGAGTTTAGACAATGGGAAGAAATCCCAATACAGGGAGGAAATTCTACATGTCTGAAAAGTGTTATTGATTTGCAATTGCAAGCAATTGATAAACCATGTGTGGCAAACACCACAGCAATAAGCAGAGATAATGAGTAATGATACACAGTACTGGCCCCTGGGTTTCAAGATGAACTCACAAGAGGGGTCAGATACAAGCAGATAATGAGTACAAAGAGAATTTGGGTAATCAACTCTGCTTGTAACAAGATAAGAAGACAAGAATGTCACTCTGCTTCCATGCCCCATCCTATAGAGATCAAAAAAGTTTTGCTCCAGCTTTGGGACCTGTACTGTCGCTGCTCTGATGAACAAATTGATGTGGGTTTCTTTGATGTGTTAGCAAACAACCCTTATAAGTATTCTCTATATACCTGTGTACAGTTGCATCTTTCTATGGAAGCAAAACAGGATCAGTGACCATAACACAGACTGAACAGTGTCATTACTAAACAGAGCATCAGATGGCAACCTGTCATCTGATATAAAACTCATTACACTAATTTTCATATTTGCTCTTCTTTGTAGTTGATCATAGTGCAGATGATGAAATTCTACATCTAATTACTCAGGTAGTGTTGTCTGTGGGATTGGTCAGGGCAGTTGTATGACATGTCAATCCCCTTGTTACAGCATTTAACAGTTCTGGTTTGGGGGTTTTTTTCCCACTACATGTGTGATTGGGATTCAGACTGTACTGTAAAATTATTAATATCTATGATTGAGAGGTCTGGCTAAGAAGTTGTCTTTGCTAAAAGAAGATTCCCTTCACCTAAAACTAATGGTCTGTGCTTGCTTCCAACTCCCTACTAAGCTAATATTGAATGTGTCAGTCTAGGCTCTACCAAGAGCCATCTCTCTATATTGTCTGTATTATTTACTGTTTGATTCCCAAAATGGTGGCAGTCAGTGAGGTATTTGAGCATTCCACTCCCCTCAGGAATGTATACCCAGCTTTAACACTGAACTTACTGCTTTTCCCTGACTCTTTCTCCAACAGAATTTATAGGTTGGGTCTGCAGTGCTTTGGCAGAAAACAGGGCACCAGGGGAGAGATGTTGTCCCACTGTGCCCCCATGGAGATCACAGTTAACAAAGCTTCTGTCTTGCTTTATTACACAGTTGGAGTCCAAAGATTCTCCAATGAGATATAATCACTGTTTAGGAATGGTAATGCATGCAATGTTGAGATTCATACATAAATTATTTATATCACAACTGATTGGGAAATTCACCAGATAAACTACTCGTGATCATTATTCCGTTCACACTAAATTTTTGGTGAATTATGTACCTCTGAAAACAGAGTGCTTGTACCTGGGAAAGATATAAAGTATAATTTCTACTTTACCTGTCAAGATACTTCAATGAGTTTATACCAATTCTTCTATGATATAGTAATGAATATCTAACTGAGGACCTGGGATATTGCCATTAAAAAGTGTTTTGTAAACTGCTTACAGGGCAGGATGAATAAGTGCACATTGAAGTCTATGAGAAATTGGGAAGTGGAAAACAGGCTACAAAATATAACAATGAAAACAATGATATTCATGAGTGAAAATATCCATCCACATGAGCAATTTACTGATTTTATTAGTTTCCATATACCTGTAAAATAAGTTTGACCTTGTTCTAGTCCTCACATTATAGTGGCTTGTGTTTGATCAATCATCCTTTTTATATGAATAATGTAATTCCAGTAATAGCACATTATTCTGAAAAATATAACTGCAGGAATGTTTTCTATACTGTAATGTTACAATAACTAAGGTTATAAAAGCAAGCTTATTTTCACCTTTTATTGTCTCCAGAATTAACAAAAGATAACAATATATCTAATTTCAGTCTTTTCCCCCCCAAAACTATTTTCATAGTAAGGGCAAAAACATCTAATTTTTTTTTTTTTTTAAAGACTTAATTGTGTAAATACTATTGGCACAGAGGAGAAGAGAAAAGCTGAGTGAATCAGCAGTATTCTAATTTGCTGGACAGCTAGAAAACAATAAAACACAGAAACAATTTATTTTGGATCAACCTTATTCAAACAGCACTTGATCCAGAATAAAACAGCAAGTTACTTCCCATTAATTTCCTTCAACATTTAATTAAGGATGGAGACAAAAATACATAAAAACTAAGAATCAAAATACTTAGGAATCTTCTATCATTAAAAGAAAAAAATCAAGAAAACAAGGGATACAAACTGTTTTCTAAGATTCCTTGAAGAATAAAGCACTTCAGTTTGCTTATTCTCCCCCCCTCCCTTCTTGAATATCAACAAAGATCAGCAAAACAGCCAGACTTTTTAGTGGGCATTGCACAAATTTCTTCTTAATTCACCCACTTGTTCTGCCTTTCAAAGGAACCACCTCAGCAATTGCTGCAGAACCACTGTGCTGTCATTCAGCAAACTGCTTCAGCCTCACTTCAGCCATTCTGCACTAAAATGTTCAAACATGCCTGGAAGACGCAGTTCTGGCTCAGAATACATCAAACATCCTGCCCTTTCCAGTCTTGTCTTCCAAGACTGTTTAGCACCACACTGAACAGGAACAGAGATATCTATTACACTTCCATTTGTGCTGCAGCCACGGGAACAGCAGTGTGGCTTGAAGTTACCCCTAAAGTAGTGGTTGGAGTCATCTCCTGAGCTCAGACTGCAATAGCAAAGTGGAGAAAGAATAAATGGTTCAAGACAAAAAAGGGAATGAAATGAACAGTATTGTAGTAAATGAACAAAAAAACCCTGCAGTGTTTTGTCTGGCCTCTGCAAAGGACAATAGACTTTAAATGAGTTGTTGTATCTAATTGGCATAGCCTGCAGATAGTGCAGGGAAAACACTTCCAAATAAATTCATCATTGATCGTATTGAGGGAAAAAATAAGAGGTCCAGTAAATCGAAACACTCGTATACTGGTTTATTTTTCAGAACAAATGCCCAGGATGCTTAATATGTTTCTAACTGCACTATTAATATATTCCTGATTACCTCACACACAAAATCCCCAAAGTATTCCTTTTACCTGTGACTCTAAAACATCAGCACTGAACTGCTTGGGGACTAGGGTAACAAACCCCAATCCCCCAGGTTTCTCTTCCAGCCTTGCCCCACAGGCTCTCCACCAGCCTGGCAACTCCTCAGCTTCACCTGCATTAAATCTGCTCCTTCTCCTCCTCACCTTCCCTGCCTGTTTTTCCACAGCAGCCCTCCAGCCACATGAGCTGGCCAGCCAGGTCTGTTACTTCAAGGGTTACTTCTTGTGTTTGTGCTTTCACACACTGTGGGCATCTCTGTACCCTGCTTTGTCATTCCTGATGTTCCCCCTGTCCCTGTCACCACTTCAGTCCTGTCCACTGCTGCCTCACTTTGGGGATCGGCCCCTTCTCCCAGGTAACCAGTGGTAGGACAAGGGGACATAGTCTTGAGCTGTGCCAGGGGAGGTTTAGGGTGGGACATCAGGAAGAATTTCCTCACAGAAAGCATGATTAGACATTGGAACGAACTGCCCAGGGAGGTGGTGGAGTCACTGTCCCTGGAAGTGTTTAAGGAAAGGTTGGACGTGGCATTTGGTGCCCTGGCCTGGATGACGTGGTGTTGGCCATAGGTTGGACTCTATGATATCAGAGGTCTTTCCTAACCTAATTGATTCTATGATTCCCTGTGGCCTGTAACCTTCCTCCCAGCACTCCCAGTTCCAACCTCTCCTCAGCAGCCTGGCACCCTTTTGCAGGTGGATCTCACCAGGAGGAGACCCAAGCAGGGTCCCTGCCCAGGCTCCCCTTGCCCTGCCATTGACACTCCTGGGGACAAAGAGCAGGGTAAGAGCCCCAGGTCAGACAAGCAGCCTCTCCCCAGTGTCCTGGGCCCCCAGTAAGCACCTCCACATCCCAAGGGAGCAGGGTAGGAGCTGAGTGGTGCAGGGGGACTCTGCCCCCCCACCCCTCACTGCAGATGAGGTGTTGGGGTGCAGCTCTGAGACTCCACAGACAGACTTCACCCCCCAGCACGTGCTGGGGCTCTGAGCCCGTTCTGCAGCTGCTGGAGAAGGAACTGCCTTCCACAAGGGCCAGGTAGAGGCTCCCAGGGTTTCCATGAAGACTCTGTTGGCTTCTATTCCCCTCACAGGCCAGGAGTTGAACACCTTGCAAGAACAACCTCTTTCACTGCAAAATGTTTTTGAAGAGCTCTACTTTGGGGAAGTATTTTCAGCAAGTCGTGGTGCACCACATGGCTGCTCTCAAGAGCTCTCCCCAGCTCTCAAGAGCTGTACAGCCCAGACAGATCCTTATCACCAGCTGGGAGAGCCAACAATACATCGGTCCAGAGATTTTTACGGATACAAATCCTCTTCTGAGGTAATTTGTCTGGATCAAACTTTGCCATGTCAATTTGTAAACTTAATTAACTGTGGTCTCAATAAAAGCCAAGATTACTAACATAATGATTAATTAGATCCTTTTAAGTAATGCAACGGTTGAATTAGCTAAATAAAAATAGTGGGGGAACTGGCAAGATAACGCTCCACTGATGGATGGAAGTTTGTCCTACAAAAGCAAATGCAAGAAGCATTATGCATGAGCACAATAGAAATAACTACATGCTTCCAATGATTAACGTTGTAAATTATACAGAGATCCCTCATATATAAAGACATAGCCATTGCAGTGATATTTTACCTCAGAAAAAAGGGAAGATTTAGCTTGTCCATATGATGTCAGAATTCCAAAATTAAAATTTTAGTCTCAGATAAGGAATCAGGGACCAGTCCTATTAACCTATATTTCCTAGATAAAATATTATGGAGATGAAGATAATGCACTTTTCCCCCCCTCATATTTATGTGGGAGTAACAGACCTTTAATTAACCAGTATTGCTTATCAATACCCATTTATACTGTAACTTTTAAAGCTATTCTGATATTGAGCTGTTGTGGGTTTTATACTGAATCTAGATTAATATTTATGTATTTTTATAACATATCAATATATAAGCACACACAAAACATCAGTTTCAAGCATTCTGTTCACCACTGAGAGCTCACAAACATTGACCCTTAGAGCCCTAACAGGTCCTTCCTTTCAAGGGTTTAGAATTGCACCAATGCAGGTTTCTGTGAACTCGTGTCTGACACCAGTTTCTGCCACGTTCTTTTTTAAAGTTTTTTTAAAAAATATCGTATCTTCTTGGAAAGCATTTTTAAAAGCATCTGATATTACTATGTCATTATTAGAAGAGTTGCTACACGATGGTCAGAATTTCACAGGTGAATTAGGACTCTGGCTTACAGAATTCAGGAAGAATCTTCTAAAGGTTAAATGATTTTCAAGTATTTAATCAAGCCTTTGTATAGCTTAACATTTGTAAACCAGACCACAGTGACAAATTGGAGGGAGAACATTTCTTTAGGTCTGCAAGTAATTGGTAGTAAACAAATGGATTTAGAACTATTCTAGTTCTGCAAAGACCTTGCAGGCATCATTATTCATTTGTCCCTAATTTCCCTTCCACCCTCTCTTTTCTCAACTTGGTTAGTTTGGACTAAAAGCCCTTTTGATATGGGTACAATTAAACTCATTGTGTGACTCCTAGTAAAATGAGACTTCAGCCTAGCTTAAGTTCTCTTAATAGCAAGAATAATACAAATTAGAAGATAAAAATGACTGATTACTTTCTACAGTCAGGTAAGGTGAGTGTAATCTCCTCCACTAGTTCGTTATTTCACTATTTTTCACCTCCATTCTTCAGACTAAAAAGATTTAGAGGCTGGATATTTTTCATGAGGTTGATCTCCACTGGCATCTTTTTACTTTGTGGAAGGAAGTCACAACAGTTGTTTTTGTTGTAACTCAACAACAGCATCATGTGGGATGAGTCTGGTTGCAGACTCTGGGGCTGCTCGTTGTCACAATCGATGTTGGTTTTTTGAAATTTACTGGCATTATTGTTACAGTATAACTGTGCCAAATAAGCTCAGTGCTGCTTAATTGTTTCCTATGTGCATTTAAATCTGGTATGGCTGCAATAACAGCTAATAAATTGTGAGACTGAATTTCACAGGTAGAGTCTAAAATTATCGTGGTCAAAAACGTGTGAAATAGGTTGACCAAAAAAAAACCAATTCAAGAAAATCATAAATCTTCAAACATTCAAAATGGCAGAGCTTTTTAGGAAAGAAAGCAAAACTATCTGTGCTACTTATTTTCTTTTATTCTCATTACAAAACCAGACCTGAACTGAGGAGCTGACTAACTCGATCATTTGCAATGAGTCACAATTAAATGGGGGCTGCCAGACTCAATTAACGTATCAGTTTAGAGCAGATATCATTCTGTCAAACTGAAGGAAGAACTGTTTTTTCAGGTCCCAGGAGTTTATTTCTTCTTGCTTATGAAAAAAACATACTTCATTCCAGCCTTTCCAACCCCTGGTGCCACTGTCTAACAGTACTGGAACAAAAGCCCAAGAACTGCAATCTATTAGGACTCCACACATTAAAAAATATGTTGGCCAAAAATTGGCATAATAAACACTGGCACTTCTGTCCAAAGTAAGTTATCTCAAAATGTTTTAGAGCCTAATTAGTAGAGGTTTTCTGTGGTCTGATGCGGTGGGGTTTGTTGTTTGTTTACAAAACTTGCTTTAAAAACAAAGAAAGTAAGACTTATGTAAAGTATCAAACTAGCTCTTACAGGAGAGCACCTAAATGGATTTTATTAAGTCTAATAGGTATTGAACTAACAGTCAAATGCCCTCTGTAGGTTTTCTCCTGCTCCACCCTGATCAGGGCTTTGAACTTGAAATACAAGGGGCCCCTGGGCAGACAGAGGAAAACGCCTGGAATCTCCTTCCCTGAAGGAACTGAGCACAGCATTTGGGAAGGGGGTCAAAAAGAGGACAGTGCCAGCATGAGGCAACAGGAGTAGAAGATGCCACAGCAGCAGATGCTACAAGGCTTTCTTTCATTCAAAGGCACAGCACAAGACTGTTTTCCAATAAGCAATTTCCAGACCAGTCCATGCAGGCAACAGGCCTTTTACTTGCAAAACAAAGCAGTCTGCCCCTCCAGAAAGGTGAAACCCACTTTTTGTTTTCAGCTACAAAATACCCTTCTCCATTTTGCACTTCACTTTAAAATCTACAAGCAGCTTAAGCACTCTCCTGAAATGGGGAGGCAGAAAAAAAATCCCTCCCTTTCCCAGCCTCTTTTTTACTACAATAAACATTTCACAGAAGCTCAAGAACAGCACATCTGAAGAGAGGAAGAGCTGCCAAAGAATCAAGTCCCAGCATATTGAGAAGACAAACTTGTACTCATAACTCACCCCATCAAGCATTTGATTCCACGCTTGGTCAGTTTTGTGTCAAGGACAAGGGAAAAATAAAGAAGGGAGCATTAACTTCTCTCCCAGGAAGGAGTGTGACAAGACTCTAAAGAAGCAGCAAAGCCAGCTGTTGCCAATATTCTTTTAAAGTGCAGGTAAACCCCCTTTAGGGCAGATACACACCTGCAATAAATTGATAATTTAGCCACTTCGCTGCACAATTTCACTAAACCTGACACAATCCCTATCCTGAAGTGCAATGAGTCGTGCTAAAAACTTCAGAAGAAAACTCCCTCAACAAATGACTATAGGGTTTGTTTCTTTTTTTGGGGTGGGGGAGGTGTTGGTTAGGGTTTTTTTGTGGGTTTTTTTCCTTGTTTTTTAATTCTGGGGGGGAGTTTTATTTATTTATTTTTAACTGGAGAAGGAATAAGGCCTGTAGCTGCCAGCATTATTCTGTTTTCCCCCTTTGGCAAAGAAGACACCAGCATTTCAGTGCCACTTACCCTGTCTCTTCTCATTGCCATTCCTCCCAGCCATACACACACAGAGCTTCCTGCTTGCCTTGGAGATAAGCACTGTAGCTCTCTGTAAATAAGTATTGTGTCTCCCAGCTAATGGTCAGGCTCCAAAGCTCACAGCCAATTAACCATCCTTTGGCGGCTCTTGGAGCGTGTGCCTTCTGCCAATATTTGAACCCAATCCACTAAAATCAGCTCTAGCTCAGCACAGATGTTTTCCTGTTTGCTTTCTGCAGACACAAAGGGACAATGAACCTCACTGCCTGGTGCAAGTGCCTTTCCCAAATGAGCACCGGCCTCTCGATGGGAACGTGAACTTCATATGGGAACAGGCAGGAACTGCAAAGGTGCAATGTATTTGTATTCATTATAGAAAGAAAATCTTGGGGAAAAAACCAGCACAACTCACAAAAATATTTTTTAAACACTTTGAAATTATTTCACGTTGTTAGTTTGTATTTATTAAACATTAGGTACTTTCAGTACATGTTCCTCAAACAGATTAGCCCTAGGGAATCTCTTAATAACCAGAATATTCCTTATTTCTCATTAGCAAACAGATAAGCAGTTCAGAACATTTTGATATTGTCCTGCCACAGCTGGGGAAAGATTTTTACATTAACTATTTAAATTTTATGGCACTGTCTGCAGAATTTTCTGCTTTGCTAGAGCAACAGAATTGTAGGACAAAGGAAAAACAATTCTTTCCAGCAGAACTTAATTCCAGACCACACTTTAAGACTCAAATGTTATTCACTCATGAAAGGATAATAAAAATCTTTAATAACTCCATGCAACTATGCCCTGAAGGAATGAAACTTAGAAGACATGGATAGGTCATCTAAGGGGATTTCTTTGTGTTTGAAACAAGAGAAATGTTGACAGCTGCAAGTGCAGTGATGATGCACATTATCCACTGATGTGTTCAGACAAAATACTTAAACAGCCCAGAGAGCCAGGGCCAGATGGGACTAAGCAACCTCAGGATGCACTATCTAATTTTCTAACACTCTTTCTTTAGCAAGTTAAACTTGCAGTCGTAGCTGGGTGGCCTGAAAGGTACCCTCATCTCTCTGGCCTTGCATCTGGGGCTAGCAGTCTCCTTTTACAAGCTTTAATTTCTACTCCTTTTAGAAGCTTTAGTTTCTAAGTCCTTCCTAAACTGCATAACATTTGCAAAACAATTAGGTGGTAAGTTGCATGTTGATCAGACAATGTAAGGACACTGATAAAAAATACATGTGCCTCTAATGTTATTCTTCTCTTTCCTCCTCTGCCAGGAGTACAACACCGGCAGCTTCACTGCTTTTCCTTTAAATTAAAAAAAGAAATAACAACAAAACAAAAAAAACCAAACCACAAAACAACTAGAAACACTTATAAAATGAGAAATCAAAACCTCTTTTTCTCTGGTAAAATAATGTCTTAGCATTTGCTGCCAGTAAAAGATTCAGCTAAGACCCTGCACACAGTACCCACACACAATATGTGAGTATACAAGTGGGCACACACAAAAGCACTGTAGAAACGACTGGAAATGTGAACAGGACCTGCAGTGATTCACTGCCATATTTTTACATAATGCCTATAACAAAAATCAGTGAGCTTTCTACCTGTTCTTCTGATCTCCTGTAATGATCCCCATTCCCAGCAGGCAACACTGTCAGTAACCAAACACACTGCGTGTGCTCCACACGCATTGAAGCCTTTTTCAGGCTCATAGAAATGTAGAAAATAGCTCCATCTGAGAAGACCAACTAACTAAGTCATCTAAGCAAGTTACATAATTGGAAACTAAGCAACTAAAGATGTTGCATTTTTTCCTATTGAGGTTCCATTTAACTCAGTCCCTTGTCTTCAGCAGCAGCCACAAACAGACCTTGATGCACTTGCAGCCTCAAGTGCTTCGTTCACAGTGTCTGATATTTATTTTGATAATGCCACGACATTTTGGACAGTTTATAAGACTTCAGTCTCTTTTCTGGGCCTGACCACAACATGGGGGATGCTTTATAAAACACAAATGTGCAGCAGTTGGCAGCACATCCATCAATGTCAGTCGTGTTCAATCTCTCTTAGGCCTTGGCAAGTGCACAAGAGCCCCAGCACAAAGCCCTTACGGGCAGCTCAGGTGTGGGGTGGGACTGTTCTGCTCTCACTGCAGGCCTCAGCTGTCATGAGTGCTGGTGCCAAGGAAACCCACTCCATTTAATTTAATTTGCCAGAAACAAGTCCTATTTATGAGAAGTTTCTCTTCCTACAAAAGAGGGAATTTATTATATGGATGGAGCCCAAAGCCAGCAAGTCCTTGCTATCCAGATCTTCCATCATGGTTCAGCACACCACGGAGTAATCAGCAGCATTTCCATGTTGCAGTATTTTGGTTTTTCATCTTTGCAAACAGCAAACAAACAACACATCAGCCTGGAAACTTATTCAAAGAAAGTTTAAACTTTAAACAATACCTGTTTTATTGGGGAGTCTTTTGTTGGGAAACCCTCACAGATGCAAGTAATTCTTGGCCCATAGTGAATTCCAGATTAAGTTTATAGTGTGAAAGTATTTTTCTTGGCAGTTATTGGTAGCAGAGATTCCAACAGCTTGCTAGTTAATATGTAATTTTAGTAGCACTCATATTTAAACATTAGCACTGCTAATTTTGCATGCACATGGTGACAAATATCAGTTAAATGACTGACTACTGCAGGGAAGTTAATACTGTAGCATTAAGAATAGGTGCAGTGGTTCAATAGTGTTCTCATAGTATAAAACCCAAAAGCTTCAACTGAAAAGAGAAGGTAGGTTTTGAAGTGCAGAGCCCTATTGCATGTGAGGTTTGTAAGGGAAGCAAATGAACAGATACAGGTCATAGAATCAACACAGTTTGATTCAAAAAAAGGCATTTGCAAATATATCCAACAGAGAAAAAAGTTATTTGTCTTTTTCACTAACTTTTTAGCTTTGTCCTGTCACATTTGCCAAACAATGAAATTCAGAGAAAGGCCTGTCTGCACATACAATAATCTTTTAAATTCTTATTTGGCCAGGGTACCATAAAAATCAGGTTATTTTGTTAATCAGCTATACAACTGAACATTTAGAATTATCAATACTTTATCATCATATATTTCACCTATTTTTTTTTTCAGTGACAAACCGGAAATTTTGGGTTCAAATGGAGACACTTCAAACTAATTGATTTTAAAATGTATAGACATGGCATATAACCAAACACACATTAGTCAGTTCACAACAGGTGTAGTGCCAAGCCTTGTGGGCAGTTGTCTCTTTCAGTCAGAAGGTTTTCAAAAGTTAGAAACCACGAGAAAATTGGAATTTGTTTCCAGCATGTAGAAGCCAATAGTTTGAGAGTTTTACAGGTGTAAAGACCAAATGAATCTAATGTAGAGATTTCCTTCCTTTCTCCCAGTGGCTTAACAAATTTAACATTTCTAGAAGAAGGAAATTCAAATCTGAGTGCAACATCAAGTGCTGTTTAGATATAAATAACAATAAAATATATTTCCCTTGAAGACAACACTCTTTCTCTTCTTTTGTCCTCTCAATATCTTGATAGGTAAATATAAAAAAAATCAAGTTTATTAAAAAAATAAAAACATAAAGAAGACATCACTGAAAAGCCTGGTAAAGTGATCTAGCAATTTAGCACAGCCAATCTGCCTGTATTACTACGAGTGAGTAGAATTTGTAATGAGAAATAGTTTTCCCCGAATCTTCACTGATTCCTAAGGCTTTTCTGTGTGGCCACATCAAAGAGAATTAACACTTAAATGCATTGGTATGATAATATTAATTCACACACAATTCACACCATCTTTTGATCAGGATTATTTTGAGCATTGCAGACAACATGGCACATATGAAATTTTTCAGACCCTCAGCATCATGCTGTGTAATTGATTGCTCATCCAGTAGCCATGAAAAATCACATCAGTTGGAAATAGCACTGATAGAAAGATATTAAATCTGATTGTATAAAAAAACCACTTGTCCTATAGACTAAGACTGGAACATTATTAAGTGTGGTCATAACACTACTGAAGCAAAATGCTTTGGGCTTCTTCTGACATGTAGCAAGCTGTTAGATTATAGTCAACCATTTACAGCCACTCTCAAAACACTGTTCTTACCAGACAGACTTTCTCCATATTTTTAGGTTATTAGTCTTTATCACATCTTCAGGATATGGTTGATTGTATGGTTTTGTGTACAGATGTAGCACTGCAGCACAGGACCAGAACTTAAATGACAGTCTCTTTTCTGCTCTTTGATACATTTGATAGGTGACCTTATGAAAATTCTTTGCCTTCCATTTGCAACAATGGGGACTCTCACACCACCTCTGTTATAAATGGCTTTGATATGGACTGACTAAGAAGTGCTGAAAAATTGACATTGTGAGGGACACCTGGCACCAGCAATGGGCACATTTTGTAGCACCAGGACCAAGTGTGACCTTCTGGTTGGAGACAGACTGAGGATTGAGAGTCTCTGTTGTCCCTTCTCTTTCAGAGGATGCTGTGACTTTGCTTGCAGGGTCTCCACAGAAAAATCTAAGGAAGAATAAGGTGAAGGTGCTCTTCTAATTTATAAACATCCAGCTTTTCTACTCTGCACACATACATGTTTTCATATTCTGGGAGCACAGAGAAAATGGACTGAAGAAAAGCTTCTGGCTTCTGAGTGTTCGCTTTTCTAGATGCAGATCTCCCAGATTCCTGGACTAGGAAGGCTCAGGCTCCGAACACTTGCTCAGGAGACCTGTCCTGGCTGTGGACAGCACTGACCCCAGCCAGGCCTGTAGATAATTGCCTACCCAGAGGCTGATCTTCATTCACCACCTCTCCCACAGTGCCACCTTCTCTGCAGAGCACAGCCAGAGTCACTGTGGGGGTACTCACTCATCCCAGAGCAAAATCCTCCCACAGCAAACCTGGGCAGCACACCCCAGCCTCACAGATTCCCAGTCAGAACTCAACAGAGAGCATATGGACAAATACAACCCCAGATCCACTTTCACAGGCCCACATTAAAAGCACCAGCAGCTCCCCCAGGGCGCCAAGGGAAGGCAAGCAGCCAGCAGATGGTCCAGCTTGAGGTCCTGCTCTGCATCAGGGGCAGCACATCACCAGGAGCTGACTTCATCTGCTGTGGCAAGCACTTGGCACCACTGGAGAGTGACTCAAGCAGTTGTGTAAAAAGTGCCAACAGGAAATGCCATCAGAGCACATCAAGCAATGCTGATGTGCAGCTCTCAAAGAGCTGGAGCACATGGCATTCCCACAGCAAGGGGGACACCCATCCTGTCACCCCCCCCAGTGCCACATGCAGACAGTCCCCTGGCTCAGCAGCCTGACATGAGCTGCTGAAGTTCTCCAGAACTTTTCGTAGATGATAAATTAGGGAACAGACATATCTAAAATTCTCCTTCAGTTTTTCCTCTGAAAATCCATAATAAACTAGCAAAGGATTAAGATTTGGTGATTAGCACCTGAATAATAACAAGTCATTATTTTTGAGCCAAACAAGGATAAAGTATCATGGGTAATTTATACTGGGTAATTAAGGTAATGAATACTTGAGAGTCTATCAAATAAATAGTCCCTAAAAGTATCATTTTAACAGGGGCATGATTATAGACAGCACTAGAGAGGACTAAAACAGAAGCAATATACCTCTTTTAGACACGTATTTTAAAAAGGCATAAATCTCACCACTTAAGCTGTCGTCTAAATTCATAATTGATTAAGACCTGTTCTTCTAAGCTTGTCTACATGGGTAAATATGCCATTAAATTTACAGATATAATTATACCAATATCACTACCTGTGTGAACATACTTTAGACACATTTTTTATTTGACCTATCTTGCACCAATCTGTACAATAGAATTGGAGGGAGAACAGGTTTCCATGGACAGGTGAGCAGAGGGAGGGTTTCCAGCATAAGAATTGGTCTCATTTTCTATCCTCACTGGGACATAAGATGATATTCCCTCTTTCAGTACACTGACAGTAAAAGAGTGCAAGCATGGACACTGATGTGTCCAATACCACCTCAGCAGGATTACAAAACAGGCAAAAGCTATTTAAAAAAGTGTGTCTGGCCACAGAGCTGTTGTGTGTTGTATCTAACACTGAATCAACGCAACTGTGTTTCCCTTGTTCTCCACATGAGTAGGAGTTTCTCACTCAGCACTCTGCAGTGCTCTAACACCCAGCATGGGCAGTGACTCATCCCTCTGAATCCACTGGGGTGCCTTGGCCAGGGAAATGAAGCTGCAGTAATGGTGAGCTCTTCTGCCCAGCTCAGCAAGCCCAAACATTATTACTTTTTCTATTGCTCTTCAGCCAATTTATGGCCATTTCATAGCACATCTTGAAATAAGAGTCACTCTCCCTCAACACAGAATGAAGGTAAAATATGAGTGCAGAGGATTTCATGATCAGGACCCATCCTTGCACTTGTGTCAAAGAGAGACGTGTCCCTAAGTTACCAAGGCCTGGGAACAGCCAGGGTCACATTTCCTAGCTCAGAAAGATAACAATAATCAGTAACATGTGTCCCACTGCAGCAGGACTGACCTTGTAAATTTGAAAGTGGTAGCATTCGGAGGCAGCAAGTTGTTGGATCCAAAATATTCCTCCTGCTAAATTATGAAGTTGAAAGGAGTGACTACAATGAAATCTCCTTAATGAAAAGCTAAATGCTCATAATATGACCTGCTGAGAAAGCATTAATTGTGTTGTTTTTTGCAGGCAAGATGGAACTTTAATTTATAATGAAATCTCTGACAAACATTAGAACAAAATTCTAAGAAGCAACAGAATATCCACTCGCATGTGTGAATGATGGTATCTACTGAGGAACTGACAGGTTTGGACAGGTTGCCCCATGGTAGCAACAGCCTTTCAAAATGGGGGAGAAGTGTTTTTGGAAGCCAATCTTTGGATTAATAATCTGCAGTTTTATGCAGTCTTGTTTCACTTCTTCATTTGTCTTCGAGCCTTAGCTTCATGTGGCTTCTCAGTATCTTGTCCATCTTGGAGTTTGGTCATGGCTGATGGTTTGGAAGGTTTCATACACAGAATTACATTTCTGCTTTAATAAAACCCTGAGTTTAACAGAAAATTATTTACTAAGTCTCAAAGATAACATAATCCTGGTTTTTTTATTGCATTTTGTTGATTGATCAGAAAATTGGTGCTCCTCACAAAATTTGTCCCTGTTTGCAACTTCTGTGGTTGTAAGGGTCTGGTTTAGAACTTTGCATGCCTCTTTGAAAGCATAATGAAGTCTATAATTATCTATTTTCTTCCAGGCAGTTCTCAAGTGTTAATGAATTCTCACTATTATTTTCCTTAGAAATATAGGACAAAATCATTCTGCTAGCTTTCAAAGTACCTTAATTTTTCCTCACATAAGCACAAGCTATAATTCTCAAAGTAATTTATTTCCGTGGAAAAAAATCATATGCTAGGGAACTAATTTATTAAGCAAAACAATTAATCACTACCAGAGCCCCGCCAATATTCTTTTCCAGCTCGTAATTAATATATTACTGAACATTTTTCAATTTGTTTATGGAAGAAGACCTGAAGGCTCCACTATTTTCATCCAGGAGCAGCCCTGCCCTTCAAGTGTTCATCTTGACACAACCAGTAGAAAAGTGCTTTCTGGTCTCTTCATCTCCTTGCTGTGAATTACACTGAGCAGCACTTGCTGTTTCATTCACTGAACACAACTTTCTGGTCAGCTACTGAAATCCTCTGGTCAAATCAAAGATGATCCTGGCAAACATAAGCTATCTAAAGGAAAAAAATTATGATAGTTTATTTTCTTCTTTAAAAAGAAAGTATAAAGTAGATTAATGTAGGAAATATTCCTAGAATTTGATGTCATGCCACATGTAGAATGATGGTAACTGACAAAAAATAAGGTCAAACAAACCCTACACAAAAGCTCAACTTAGGTTAAATGTCTGTAGTCCAATTAATGTCTGTAGTTCAGTTTGCATTTGGGAAAGAAAGGATTCATAAGGATTCATCTGACAGTTATTTCAACAACATCATGAATTGTCCCAATGTTAAATTTTACATGTTTTTCCAGCAAAGTATGGAAAGTGTTCCTTAGTTAAACAGCAGATTATTTTTTTCTTTCTTCATTTAATAACAAATAAATTAGGAGGAAGCTTTTGTTTTCCACCAGCTTGACAATTAAATCACTGTTTTGCTGGAAATAAGAGCAGTTGGCATTTTCTTCATGCCAACATGTGCGTATGTGAGTTGAATTGTCTCTGAACTACAAGCAATAACAAGACACTCCTTGTGCCAGGAGCAATTAATGACTGCTCTGCAGCCAGGTTATTTTCATGGGTGAAAGTCCCTGTCATAGAGTCATGTGGCAGTTGCAGCTTCTGTATGATGGAAAATTGTCCCTGGAGTAACTGCTTAGTCCCTTTAAGAAGAAGAGACCCACCCTCTTCAAAATAAACCACCTAATTTTGTTGAAAGAATCATCTCTCTAACCGTATGGAAAGAAAACATCAAAATAAAGGGTGCAACCAGAAGACTGTAAATGGATTACTTGATTTTCCTAATGTTCAAAGGGATTTGAGGGCTAAGACAACTTACCACTCTCACACAAATTACTTTTTTTGGCAGCTTTCTCTGTCTATTAGAGACTCTAAAATCTGCTGTGAATTTGGATTTACACAAGATCAGCCCAAAGCTTTTCCTAGAAGAGCAAAACCTCTTGAGGTACCAGTCAAAACCTTGCAAACACTCCCCAGGACGTGGCAGGCCCCACAAAAGCACCACACCCTCACAGCAGCAAGCAGAGTGAAGGGGCAGTGGAAGCCTTAAAAAAACACTTCTGTTTTTACTAACAAAGTATCAAACTCTCCAAATAACTGTGAGGATGAAAGTCTTTTTTTTTTTTTTTTCAAAGCCTGCTAGAAAAAATTCCTCCAAAACTGCATCCAAATGTACAACCATCATCTCCTACCTCTTTAGCAATGTCACTGGAGTTACATAAACATGCCATGCACACTGAATTTCACATGATTGGTGCCACTTGAAGCATGCCATAACATTTTCCAGCCAAATATACACACGATTCCAACTAATATGCATATACATATAACTCCAGTACACAGGGTATGAGATGCAATTATTCACAGCTGATAAGACTCTTGTTCTAAAACCCTCTACATAAAAGCAAGAAAAATTTGAGTTGCAGAGAGACTTTTCCCTTTCATCAGTGCTGTCAATTATAATTCCAACATTATGTAAGAAACAGAAGAAATTGGCTCTGATCTGGCTAAAGGTTAATAAATGCAGTGGTTCAGGGAACTAGAGCAGAAGAATACTAATGGCTCCTGCACCTGGAATGCAGCTTCCCTCTTCATTCTAATTATCTTTTTCCCCATTTATGATGCATTTGTGCCCAATGCATTTATGAAATAATGCAGGTCTTTGGCTTCAATAAGTCAAGTTCAAGTCAAACAGAAGAAACAGGGTGTTAACAAAAGACTGACCCTGTTACCACTACTTATTTGGCATAAAACAATATTGACAGTTCTTCTGCTTTTCCATTCCCATTAAGAAAACAAAACACACCACCACAAGTATTTTTCTCTGGGTTAACTTACAAATACATTTGTTTATTTTCCTATGTTAATATTTTCAGATTTTTTTGTAAGTATTCTAACTTCTCATGCACCCACAGGCAACAGAAGATCTGCAGCAATGCTGCATTTCCTGTGAAACTGTATTCCTGGCAAAACATACAAACAAACTAAACTCAATCAAAATGCTACAGCAAGAGATTTCCTGGCATTGCAGTGGCCAGGAATACACACCATACATTAAATGTCTGACAGGAAAGGCAAAGGAGGGACTTGAGGAGTGATGAACCGCTCATCTCTCACGGTGCTGTCAGCAAGTGCAACAAATTACATACAAGACATGCACAGGATGAAACAGGGCTCCTTCTCCCTGTCAGAGTGTCCTCCCTGCTGTGGCCTGGGGTCACCAGTGTCACAGAGCTGACAGTTGGCCCTTGCACCCCTTGCAGCTGGGAGATGAATGATCTCTCCCAGACTCTGGTCACCAAATGACACTTAGTGAACCACTTGCTTCTTGTCGAGTTAGTACCTCATCAGAGTGGCAAACTCATCAGAAAAGTTTGGACAACAGTTCTGTCATGAAATGTGCCACGTCATTTCTTCATTCTCATTTTGGGTCTTTAGCTCCATAAATATCGTTTTCCCAGAGCAAAACCAGCTCTTCTGTCTCCCTGGTTTTGGAGACACAGCTTCCAGCATCAGCTGAATATTTAGTGATTTGTGGAATTTGTTCAAGGGGAGCAACACTACTGCTAGAATGAAGGTTATAAGGTTATAAATGGGTATCAGAGTGGAAGGAGTCTGGGTTTGGTAAACTGCTTGTCTCCCAGCACTGTCATGGAGTGTGAGATGGTGCCTTTCAAACCAGGCAACCCTGGTTTGCAGGAGCCCTCCCTCCTTGCTTGTTGGGGCTGTCCCACACCAGCCAGAGACCTGACCAAGGTGAGACTATGGCTGAGGCATCACCCTACAGCCATCCAACCTCCACTAAGACACCTGTGCTAGGGGTAGGACTCTCATTTTCTTGATTTGCTTTCTTTTTCCAGGACAGGGAATCCATTCATGCAGCAATGGAAAGGTGATTTTTTTCTTGCAGACAAGACACAGAGAGCATTGACTGCTGCCAGAAGGAAATGATACAGAGAAAACCTGCAGCAGCAGCTGGTGCAGTTGCCAGCACCCCCTGCCTGCTCTCAGACCAAAGTCCCTCTGCTCAGGACTGAGAAGCTGCTTCCTCCTGTAAGGATGCTTCTGCCAGCACAGAAAGCTGATTCCAGAGACAGAGGTACATAAAAAGCAGAATTTACTGAATCCCAGGCATATTTGCTATGTCTAAGGCCAGGGCAGGATGTCTGAAAGTGGAGCAATAAATTGGATCCTGGCACAGGGAAATGCTGACTTTTAGCCAGAAATGAATCTTTACCTCTTTACGAATATTTACCTCTCCAGAAACTGCAACTTGGAAACAAACAGCTGTGGGCAGAGGCTACTCAGGAGGAACCTGTGACTGTTGTGGGCACATAATAGGTGTTCTTGCCCTGCAAATGTTTGTTTTAAACCTCTGGAAGAGTTTATGTGGTTAACATGTGAGATACAAAGCTTTAACTCTACGTACCTGGTGTTCCTCGGACATTTGGCCAAAGGGTTGCAAGCCTGTGGCCAGTAAAACCAAGCTTTACTATTCCCTTGGATCACAGCCCAAACCACCTGTAGCATGCAGATGTGTTTCAAACGTGCACTAAAAATATTTTCCTTTATTTCTTGACTGAAAAAAACAAACACCTCCTGCCTGTGTTTACCTGATGTGTCAGCTCGTGACCTGCCCCTTCCAGCAGCTGGTTTCTTTGTCTCTGTACCTGAGGTTCTCAGGTGTTATCCCTCTGTACCTTCTAGCAGGCATGTGGTGAGATACAGTCACACCCCAAAGTTTACTCCTTGCTGTGAAATTAGTCACTGCTGCCCTTGGCACAGATTCTTCCCTGCATCATAATGTTTAATACAAAGGAAAGATTAATTAAATTTTGTGGAACTGTGGCTCAGGTATCTCACTAGGGACTTGCTTGCTTCTTTTTATTTAAGCTTTCATTAGTTCACATTAAGTTACATTAGTTTGTAGCCACTTTCCCCTTCTTGCAGTCAGCATATCAACTTAGACACTTTGAGGATTGCAAACAACGCAAGGTAATTAGCTCAAGAAATACTCACTCCCTCCAGGAGCGACTACCTCCTGCCAAAGGAAACCAGAAGCCCTGTGAGCTCTGAGGAGGAGGGCCAGGCTGTGAAATTCTACTTGTAGGCACATATTCTACAGAGTCAGTACAACATGCATCCCTCTGAGTGAGAAATCCCACCTCTCCCATTGTGGGAAGTGGTGAAAATTACACATACCACGACTTGCATGTTTTAGAAGCCACAAACTCTGCAGACGCTTTTGCATGCAGCTGGATGCAGTCACCAGCATTTGGGCTCTCTGTAATATCATAGTGTCATTCAGGCTAAGAAAAAAAGAGGACCCAGTTTTTATGGCTGTGTCTCCCCCGTGGCCACCTGATGGTGACACCCATCACCCTTCACCCACTACTTTGGCTGCTCTGGCACACACAGATGTGCTGCTGAGCAGTGACCTCAGCAGCTCTAAGTCACTGGGATAAGAAACAGCTGAGAAAATGTTAATGTAAAGAAATACTTCCTTTTTTAGCCTGAGTATGGCCCATCTGGTTCATGCCAGAGTGCTCCTGAACATGGGCAGGTCAAACAGAAAATCTCTTCAGTCAAAGCACGGCAGAAATACAACTGTTCAGTCATGAGTGTGACAGACCCACTATGCTGCTCCTACAAACTTGATTGAATGTCTCAGAGTCCTTGGGGCTTTCACCACAACTTGAGGGCTCAGTGGCAGATGCATTTTCCATCCGTCGGCCCAGATGACAGGCCAGAGCCCAGACATGGCCTTTTGCACAGGCAGCTCTCCACTTGGCAAGTGCAGGGAAGAACCTGGTTAAAAGAAATCAATAGTTTTAATTTGGTTTTTGTTTTCTTTGTGAAGAAAACCTTCATACCCAGTTCACTGATGGCCTGCACAAGTGTTTGGGTCAGAAGGGCAGGAGCTGAATTTCCCTGGATCAGAGAGGAGCCTCCTATGGTGCTGCTGCTGCTCTTCAGCACCCAAACCCCAGGCTCTAAGCACACATTGCTTGTTTCCACTTGTTTCTTCACTTTCCCTGAATACTGTCCTCCCAGTTTCACCCACACATTCTGTTTTGGACACAAGAACCTACTGCAGGAGTGCATGACTCCCTCCCCTTTAGGATACCTCATCCACCTCTTTCCCTGCATTCAGGCCACCCTCCCCGAGATACCCCATGAGTTTTTGCCACAGCCATCTCAACAAGATGCATCCTGAGTCCCAGCACTTTGTGAAAAGTTGCAGCTAAGCAGGCCTGGCCAGAGGGCACATGTTGGAAAGAAGGATCATAATGAGGGTCTGGTTTAGCAGGAATTTCTATCAATTTGCATTTAGTGGATGTGTTTATGTTATCTAACATAACTGAGCAGATGGTTTTCAATATGAGAAATCTATCACATCTACCTGGTGATATGTAGCAAGCACAGATGAATGAGAGCAAGAAACATTATTTAGAAAAGCAAAAAGGGGGTCTGTCATACCAGAGAACAACAGAGGAATGTGTTTCCAGGATGGGATGTTAATGCAGATTTGCTATGAAAAATGCTTCAAAACTGGTAAAACAGACAGGTTGAGCAAAACTGACGTTATCAGGTTCAATTTCATTTTAGTCACTCAAGGTACTGAATCAGAGTTATTATAACAGCCAGTCAATGGTCTCAATAGTTTTTCATGCCTGAATGTTTATTATCAGGTTTCTCGGACTGAGGTAAGAATAGTAAGCAGCTCATGTTAAAGTACAAGGTTATGAGCACATTTTTCATAGGTTATAAAAACTTCATTTGGCAATCTTCAAGTTGGCACATTGCAAGGGAGGGAAATTAGAGGGTGGAAATCCATTTGCAGCTTCACTTTACTCCAAAAGAAATCATGTGGGAAAATACAAGGGTTTTAAAATGTCTACTACAGGGTACACTCAACAGATAAGACATCCACACTGGGAAAAACTGATTTTCAAAGTTTTTCAGCCTGACACAGAAGTCAATGGAGACAATGGCATCCTCAGTACTGCCTGTGCAATACACACACCTGAGCTTTTTATTACACTGCACACATCAGAACATAAAATCTGACAAGGCCCTTCATACCCACCACTTACTACCTACCCTGGCACTGTCTGAACTGAAAGTTTTTGTTCCCTGTGCAACCTGCCCTATTTCTTTTTTTTAACAGGATCTGAATTTAGTGTTAGAAGAAAGAATGTAGTTCATTGTTCACAGCTCAGCTGAGGTATTTCTGTACCAGCACCTGCATAGACAGTTTGTCTCATAGGTATGAAGGGACATAACATCAAGGATGGCTGAACAGAAACAGATTCACCTGACATTTGACTGCATCTAGGACAACTTGATGACACCAAGACAACCCCAGATGAGAGCTGTGACCCCCTACACAAGGCTGAAATTCAGTGTCATGGCCTCTGTGGACAAACTCCAAGGGGGTCCCGCCACCCCCACCTGCTGGTTTTCACCAGGTCATCATTTCATTGGTTGTTGTTGAATATTTAACATAAAGGAAACATATATTTGAAAATGGATGAAAACATCAAGGGCCATGACATACCTGAAGACAATGGTGCATACATACAGCCCCTAAAAACTTGTGGTGCTGTCTCTGTCTGTCAGGATATGTCGCAGGGCATTTCTCCAGGAGGAGGAGGTAAGGCATCACAGGAGAAAAGGTACTGCAACAAATTAAAAAACAACAACAACAACAACCAACCACAAAAAAACCTGAAAGAAAAATTAGAATAATTTAAATAAGAATAATTTATTCTAAAACTTGTTTCTTAAAACAATACCCACATTTATTTTGTTGAGAGCTAATCATCTTGTTAAGAAATTTGATGCATGTCTTTTTTTTCCCCTCTATACCACTGAGGATATCAGGGTGCCACATGTTGAACACCTTGAGGTGTTGAACACCTCATTGTATTTTACCTGAAGTTATCTTTCACAGGACTGGAAAGGTTGAAGAGAGTTTCCAAAATTAGTTAGGCTGCATTAAGCCAGCTTCATTAGTGTAATAAAACTTCAAAGTAGAGAATTTATTCCATCTGTAGCAATTAAAATGTAAATAAATACAAGAATTAAAGTACATCTTCCAAATATTTGAGGGCATTATATTACTTTTGGGAGGTGTAACACTTACACCAACACATCTGGGACTGGAAAGCTCCTCACACTCTGGAGATGCAACAGAATCAGATGGCAACAGTCTCAAATTCCACGATGCAGAGCAGGACTGCACTGCACTGCACCTCCCAGCATTCAGACCCTGAATCAAAACTGCTGTTCTGCATGTTCTGCAGCATTGCTTATTCAAAATGTAACAGTTTTATTCAGCAGTTGGAAGCATTTATCAGTGTAAGGAGGAATCTCTTTTGTGAGCTGTATGGGCTGAAGACTGGCTATTTTCCTTATTTAAAGGAGAAATGTGTGCAGGGCACTGCCAGCTCAGATGCTACACTGGTAGCAGCACCATGTGACTGTTCCATGCCACCCCCAACACTGGCACACTCTGACTGTGCCTCTTTCTGCACTGGGAAACAAGTCTCAGTAGCCAATACAACATCTTACTCACAGTTTCAGAAGTCCTGAATCAGAGTCTCTGCTGGGGGTTTCTTTTTGCTTTGGAACAGCCATTCAATACTTTATTTTCTGGCAGCGGTTGAACACTTGGGCCAATCTATTGGTTGTCCAGTGACACTGTTCCTTCTGCTCCTCTCTCTCACCTGACAGTTTAATGGAGAGCTCCATGAAAAGCAGTGATTTTTTGGCATAGACTGTGCAGGGAAGGCAATTAAAAGACATCATAATATTAAAATAGGTTTGTCGCCATCTTATACCCACAAAGAGATCTTTAGTATGATTGGTGGACCATTAAAATACAGGCCGTTAATGAAGATGTAATTCTGGCACAAAGATGGTTTTTGGAATATGAATCAACTCTTCTCATTAAATCTCCAAAACCATTATTACAGGACTTTTCTTTTTATAACCTATCTCATTAAAAAAATATTTGGATCCCACTTGTTACAGTTAGCTCAAATTCTCTCATTAAGTCCTCTTTCGTGGTCATTTTTCTCATGCTGAAGTTCTTGAGGGGCAACAAAGATGATTCCTCCAGAAGGCTTTTCCTTTGTGCCCCTTGTAAGGAGGACAGAACTGTCCAGGGCAGCTGCTCTGCCCTGTACACAACCAACCAGCCAACAAAAGCAGTGAAAAATGGAGCCAAAAAAGGAAACACTTTCATATTCATGGGGCCCTCAGGGCACTTCAATGAATTCACAGGGGTCACATGAACAGCAAATGTCACAAGTGTGGTACATTGAAAATATCATGTGGAAAAGTCTTTAAAAAATGATCTAACGTGACATATAAGGTTAAAAGGAAGTGTCCATGTAAGCTGAGGACAAACCATCCAATAAAGGTCACAAAGACTAGCATTTTCCATATGTTGCTGTTAGTTTCAGGTCCTCAGCTTTAAAAGTGGTACTTTGTGTGCTCACACTGCGAACAAATCTCCTCAGTATGAACAGCAACATGGTGTCACCCCCGTCCAGGATTTGCAGTTTGCCTTGCATGTAATTGTGGAATGAGACCATTTTAAAGGCTTACCTTCATTGTTATATTTTCATCCTATGTTGTTGGCTCCAGAGATCTTCTTTGCTTCGTTGCTCCTCTTTGTACTCAAGGATTCTGCTGACAAATGGTCAGATATAGTGAAGTTATGCCAATAGCCTTAAAGGTAGGAGAAAAATTAGTAATTTAGTATTTTTAACTATTATATTGCTGCAAAGCCAGTTGGTCTCTGCCAGGACTTTAGTATCTGCTTCATATGAGAAAATGGCATGAGACTAACTCCAGCAAAGATCTAACTAACAAACTGAAGAGGAGCTGGAGGGAAACCAAAGAGGTGAAGTGACTCGCAAGATCCCATGACATGGTAATGCCAGGGCCAGCATTAGAAACCAGTCTTTGAGGTTCCCAGTCCAGCAGTCGGTTTTGATCCCGACCAGGAATGAAGCAGGACTTTCACAAAATACTATTAGAAGAAGGCACAAGACTTTATATCTTCACCAGGACATACTAACAGCACAGACACTGGCCGTCTCTCCCTGGCACAGGGCACTATCACGGCCTTACCAACCACTGTCATCTGTCCCCCNGACACAGACACTGGCCAGCTCTCCCTGGCACAGGGCACCAACCACTGTCATCTGTCCCCCTAAAAATTATTCATATTATTGCTGCTAAAATCACTAAATAAGGGTCTCTACTGCGAGCATTGCAGTCACATTAGAGAGAATTGGAGAAGGTGTTTCTGTAAAATATGCACACACATGCACAAGTGTTCACATGCAAATCCATGGCCACCAAAACAACAGCAGCCCTGACTTGGTCTCAGTAACAGTCACATTCCCAGTTTGCTCAAGCCTTGCAGTGCCTGGTAAGGACTAAGAATCCAGGACTTGGGTTACACCAGTGTGATGAAGCCAGTGGGAACACTTGGCAATTAGCAGGGTTTAATTGGTCTTTGTGCAGATCAGCACAGCCGTTCGTGCACGGGCTGCTGAGCCACAGTTACTCTGCTTGCACACGGGGGTAATAGACTGCAGCTCACTCTGAGTTAATTTGTGTTTAATTCATCATGGGCTGCCTGTGTGTAAATAACTACATCTCAACTTTCTATCTAGAATCACAGGGTTTTTTTGTTACAGCATTGAGGCAAATATGGTTCAGCTTTGCAATTACAGAATTACAGAATCATTAAGGTTGCAAAAGACCTCTAAGATCATCGGCTGCAACTGTCAAACCAATCTGAAGTTGCAGCCCACGGACAGCAAGAGGGTACAAGTTTCACGCTGCAGATAACCTCACATCCTACTTTCCCTCCCAGCCTCAGGAAGAAGAAATGTTTGCACAGAAGTATGCAGAGCCAGCTGGGGAATACACTGATGTGAGCAATGAGCTGCCAACTCCGTTTCATATACATTTAAATCTACCCGCCCACTGTGCTAAGAAATATGTAAAATACCACAATAAAATATGACTTCTTTCACCATTGCCTCAATTTTTCCCTAAAAGACCAGTTCTGTTACCTGCATCCAGCTCCCCAAAGAAATAAATTTGTGATTTATTTAGACTGCAATGTGAAAGAACTGAAGACGTGTGCCATTTTCTCAAGGCATCAATATTTAATACTTTTCTTGATAAGCTAAACTGTGGGTTTCTTGTTCTTTGACTTCAAAGCATTTAGTGGCCTAACCCAGTACATCACATTACATAATCAAACTTTTTTTAATGCTAATCATTATCTCAGAATGTCCTCAGCACGTGGGATGCAATACCACAGCATTCAGGCCACAGAATATATATATCTGTCCAGCATCCCTTAAAACACAAAATTCCTGGCCCTAGTCCTGCTCTGTAGATGACCAGACCTTTCTTTGCTACTCCAAACTCCCCTGATTTGAAGGAGATATAAAATGGCCTATCAGATTGAGATATTTAGGGGAAAAAAAAAAATTAGTGTTTTGAAATGCCAGAAAAAATAAATACATGTGAGGAGAAACAACTTAAGCTATCCAAATGTGTTGAGTGCAAAACCAACATCTGAAAAAAGAAGGTTATAGATGCCATTATGCTCTCAATACTGAAATCATCTTCTCATTGCAGAATGGCAGTGGAGAAATAAAATGTTAGTTTTTATAGAGACGGGAATAGAAAAGAACACAGAGATTACAATGCCTCTAACTAACACACGGAAATGTGCTGACCATGCAGGTCAGGTTCAAGGTGCAGCTCACACTTCCATGATGTTCTAACAGGGACAGAAATAGAGAAAACTGCTCAGAGTAGATAGAGGGAATGGGAAATAAGAAGGAAGGTGATAATATCAGGGCTGTTTAGTTCAGAGAAGTATAAATATAGTTAAGGTCACATTGGCTGCCCCCATTTGCTGAGATAATAGTGCATCCATGCAAAGGAACAGCAGTAGATTTAAAGGTGAGGAAAAGAGGACCTGGTTATCATTCCAGAATTTCTATTTAGGGTAAAAATCTAAATGGACTTGCCATTTGGGATTTGATATTTCCTTAAAAATAAATTATTTTCTTGGTTGGTTAAGAGCTACTGCTATATGTTCTTGCTGGTAAAAGGCATATTCAGAGAGATTTGTACCATCTTCTTGCAGGATACTTAGAGTTTTCTGGTCCTATTGGAAAGTTTCTCCCATAGCAAAATCCCTCAACATCATCACCACCCCTATTTTTAAACATAAGCTCTTCACACACATTTAAGTAAAAATAAAATGGGTAACAGGAATTAACATGCACTGCAGCTTTCAGAGCTCATATTAGGAAACACTCATAATGGCCAAATCAATGCAACAGTAGTTTTGTTCTTAGAGGAAAATCAGTTATTCTGGTCATCCTCATTCCTACTACTTTTATCCTCTTCAACATATACTAATGGTTCCTCTTCTAAAAGTGCAGGAAAGGAACTCAGAGGCATTTCAGCTACAAGGAGAATTATACAGTTTGCCACATTTCTCTTGCCTGGAAAGAGGAGGGTAAAATCAGCATCATGATACTGTGATATCACTACAGCAGCTTTTCTTTGTTTGATAAACCCCTTGACTGATAAAACTGCACCATCTCAGAAACTGGGAGTAAAACCTGGCCAAGGTCTCTGTGCTCAAGGGAGAACAAGGAAAATGCCTGTTATGGTTCCTACTTAATTTACTTTTCCCTATGCAGGATGGAAGGAGGCAGCTGCTCATAACCAAGCTTCTGAAGTGCCAAACAGCTGCAGTCCCCAAAGTAATTAGTGGAACTACACAATTCTATAACAAGAGGGTCTGAGACTTTCAAACCCGGTTAATATTGTATTTTTTCCCTCTGGAGTTCCATGTTCAGATTTTCTGCTTTTTGTATCTTGCATAGCTCTTTACAGTGTAAATGTTATACGGTCTTAGAATATGAAAGGGTTCAATGATCTCACTGGATGGGTCATGTCTACCTAGCAGGCTAAGGTCCACCCTAAAAAGACCTTGTGCTTTTGCAGTGCAAAACATTTTTTAAGGATTATCGCTGTTAAATTACACCTGGACGTTCATGGAGACCCCTGGAAATCATCTTTGACCTTACAGTAACATTGTGCAAACAGTGTTAATCATTATTATCTTCTCTATTACCGTCCCCTGTTGCCTACTGCAAAGCTAACAAACTCCAGATTATTGCCATAGTAAAGGAACAATCATCGCTTCCATTATAAACACACAGCAAGATCTGAGCATATTGATCTGAACAGAATGCAGTCAACATCTGTAATGATCTCATTCTGCTCCAGCTAACTAGTGGTAAATAAATAAATAGTCAATAAACTACCCCTCCCCCCCAAGAAAAGCTTATTTTGGGACTTCTGGAGAGAAAATACAGAAATCAAGGCAGAGACCCTTCAGTGTGTTTTAAACTTCTCTTCCAGTGGAAAGGACAAGCTGTGCTGTACATGGGGAGATGCCTGTTGAAGCAGCCTGCCCAGTGGGAGAAGCACAGCAGTGACAGAGGACCACACTGTAGATCAATAATGCAATTTGTGGAAGACACGGTTTGGGTTTTGTACCGCAACAAACCTGCAAGGGGAAGCTGACGCTGTTTGTAAAGCGTTGGAAGGAGCAGAGACACAAACAGCTACTATGATCAGCGGGAAAACTCGCCACAAGTAGGGTGGATGGTGTTTCTGTATATAGAGATGAGCAGACTTCAGCAGTTGGCCTTAGAACAGGTGTTTTTGCATCCAAATTACAGCAGAAAAGTTGTGTTTAAACTGGGTGAACTGCTCAGTTCGCGAGGAATGCTGCTGGCACTGCCATGCACAATATGTCAGACTTTAAAAGCTTCCATTTCCCAGTCACCACTTAAATTTTTATTTTTTTTTAGCAAGCAAAGGTTTAGAGGACTGGTAGTTGCCATAGACACATCAGCAAAGACTCAAAAGAATGATATGGGAGAATATGACTATCTTTGAACCAGATCCCAAAGGGAATCAAAGCTGAGTCTGAGATGACTCATAGACACACAGAGAGAAATCAGCTAAGCTGGCAGGTAGAGCTGGAGAACCAGCCCTGATGCAAACAGTAGCCTGTATCACCTAAAAAAAAAAGATTCAAGTTCACATAAAAATTCAATACCTTGGGCACACGTCATTTGGTTTCCTGAAATGGGGCTGTTTAGATACAAATAGAGCAGGGTCCCTTTAAAAGAGCTTTCTAGCAGAGGACAATAAGCCCAGCAGGTTTTTTCTCATTAAAAACCTCATTAAGGACAGAAGTCTGATTTTATCTCTCTCATATTATCTATGCAGTCATGTTTATCTTGGGAACAAATAGATGGGACTGTTCTGCTGTGAGACATCTGTGAGCAACCTTTCACCCCATCATTATTTTTATATTAAGCACAAAGCCCCTTTTTCAAAATGATGCTTTGGATTTATATAATGACTTCCATCCCACTGCCTCAAAGAACATTATTCTAATTGCCAAGGGTTTGTTTATGCCCCTTTTGAGGAATCGAAGATTTTCATTAGCTGATGAGACATCATGGAAAATGGAGTCCTACAGAACCACTCCAGAGAACAGTGTGAACATTGCTTCTTTAGCTCCCATAGCCAGGCAAATGATCAAACCTTAGAAAGGACTTCAATTGCTCCACTAAAATCTCTGTTTAGATTTAAGGCTTGATTAACCAGAACAGTAAAAAAGTCTGGAGATAGCAAAAGTCATAGAGGATGGGAGACATCACTGCCATTTTCTCACCCCCTGGTTTGCTCTACCCCCTCCTCCTCACCTGACTGACCTCCAAGAGCCACACCAGGAGCGCTCCACTCCTCCAGCTCTTCTCAGGGGTGGCATCGTTCTGGCAAGGACACCTCCTCCTCAGGCTGGATGCTGCCTCCACAATGGCCCAAAGAGCTCGTGCATTTCTGCAGCCAAGATCATCTCCTCGTGCAGCCCACAGCGCTTCGTGCCTCCAACGTGTCTCAGAATATGGGAGAATGGTGCCACAGCTGAAGGGACCATCCTTAACTGAGCTCCCACTGCTCCCTCTGCTGAGGAAGCAACTTTCAAAGCATCCTTCTCACAGCAAATGAACTTTGCATAAATTAATTGTCTCCATTCTTTTCAGGAATTAAATTAAACTGGGATCACCAAACGTATCCTGTCAGCTTTAGCTTCAGGCATCTTCACCTTTAGATAATTTCTAACAGCAAAGAGTGGCTCAAAACATGTGGCATTTACCACCCTTCAAATCAAATCAATGACTAGTGGAAAAACAAAGGTAAACCTTCTTCATGGGTGACACTTCATCTTGTCCCATTTAACAAGGAAGGCAGACAAGAATGATACCATTGTTCCTTTTCATATCAATTGGCAGAAATTATCTTTATTAGAAAAATGAATTTTTCATATATTTACAATTTTTACATCATGTTATACTTGGCACATGTGTTCTCCTCAAATAGGTATATACATTTCGGTACACACAGACATTCAAGTCCCCCATTCCCTTAATGTTTTTCTACATATTTAACAAAAAAAAAATGAACACAATACAATTTGTAAGACAACCATAATAATTATATATTTCTCTATCATAAAAAGTTTGAAGCAAACATGTTTTTGTTTTTTTTAAAGATATGTTTCAAAATATTTATACAGTATTAGCACTCAGTCATGCACTGGGTTAAAATATGGTCAGGGTGAACTGCAGTGAGACAGTGTGTGTAACACAGGAGAGAAGTGTGTGGATCCCAGTTCCTTCACGCTGCACTGGGTGCTCTTGGGTAGCTCCAGCTACCACCAGGATCTCCAAGGCAGGGGCAGAAGGGTGCAGGGGTAGCCAGGTGTACCTGTATCTGCACAACACCACAGTTAAAATTGTGTGTGCACAGACGTGTTAAGATTCATTTCACTTTGCTAAACCTATCTAATAAAACAGGCAATAATTGGAATGTCAAAACTAGATTTTAAATATTCTCTTTTCCCCTGAACCCTTTCTTTTGAAGAATCCATTAGACTGTGAATTTTATAATGAAATCCTGAATTCTCCTAAAAATTGATTATTTTATGCTTGATTCCATTTCAACAATATTCTTTTATTTCTACTCTAACATCCTGATTTATTTCCCCAGGTGTTAAGAGCTCTTCTATTCTCTAAAACCTCCTCTATTCTTAGCAACTGGAAATTTGTGACTTACCCTTTGGTTTGAAATATGACACCTTTGAGGGTGTTGCAGTAAATTGCACTAGTAAATAAGAGACGTGATACACTTTTTAATTTACTTTGTACAGTTTTAGGTTAGTGCTCCTTGTAACCAGTACAAATTATTACAATTGGAGTTCTTTTCCTCCATCAGAAAAAGAGCACTGTTCCAACTGCACTAATAACTAATTTTCTTTGCAGTAGAAGCCTAAGTTAATATTTTGAATATTTATTTTCTTAGTTGCATTTCATTTTTCATAGTTCAACTGCAAATAACTTTTAATGAAACTCAAAACAGCAATACAATACTTGAAACTGTTAATAAATGATTGTAGAATCTTTGTCACAATGTTGGATTTCTGTCTTGCCCTTCAATCACCCCAAAAACTTTATACATGTACATATATATATGAAGCATATATATAGCTTATATATATACACATGTATGTATACAAAGACTAATCAGGACAACACATTAAATTGACATTATTCAAGTAAACAGGTAAAAATGTTTTTTAAGGTGTAATTTGAGATTTTAAAATATTTCTAGTGAGTTTTGTTTAGCAGCACAGAAATATTAATATCTAAGCCCACAAAAATCCTTAAACAGGATGAAAGGAAGCACAAAACACCCTTCAGGTTTAGTGTAAATTGGAATCTGATGAACTAAACATTATTAACTCACAGGTGAAGTGCTTCTGAGAACCTGGAATGTATGGATGCAAATTTTACATAAAAATGGAGTACTTAGTTAAGAATCAGGTAGGAGTTTGCCTAACACACTAATGAATTCTGTTTGTACCTTCTGGTTTCAACAGGGAAGGCACGAGATACACTGTGCATGTGGGTGTGAGGTGTGAAGATAGAGGGATCAAGCTGTTCTTCATCAGTGCAAAAGGGAGGTTCTGAAATGACTAAAACTATTTCAGAATATTATACCTTATATCAAGAATAAACTGCCAAAAATTCTTGTTGAAACTACACTAGTTTCCTTCCTACCTGCACACAATTTTATGTGAGGCAACTTCCAAACCTTTGCAACATGGGGTTTGGTTTGGGACTTTAAAATCTGAGCGTGAACTGCAATAAGGATCTGCTCTCCCATCACCCACGCACACATCCCTATTTAAGTCAAAAGGTGTTTTGCCTAAGTTTGGAATCCAGACCTAGACCACGTAAAAATGAGCTAAGCAAAAACTTTTTTCTTGCAGATGAAGAACTTGAAACCAAGTTCTTTTCCAAGACACACTTGTAATAAACTTGTAGACAAAATCTGACCCTACAGAATTTACTGTTTCTTGGTTAAGGTGGAAAGAATCAGAACTCCCCCCTTCAAAAAATTACTTCCAACAAATGATTCCAAGCTTTTGGGGGGGGCATAAGTTTTAGTTAGAGAACTACAAATTTAGAAAAGCAGCCAAATAACACAATCATCCCTTGATGAAAATCTCCACACCACCAGCAACAGCAAGCTCAAAAGCCTGTGCTCTCACAGAAGTGATTCTGCCTCAAACACCACTGCTAAACCCTGTCTCTGTGTGCAAAACTGATTTTGGAAAGTGCCCAGTCTGCACAGGAGGATACAGGGGCAGCCACTGGTGCACACTCCAGCTGGGCTTTCCTGGGAAGCTGGTTCTTGAGGTATCCTTCCTCAGCTACCTTAAGGAGCATGGTTAAGGATCAGATGTGGATCACATAAGCTGACACTGAGTTTTAAAGTCCAATAGATCCTCTCTGGCCAAGATTTTTCCAAACAGTACGAGAAGTCATCCTTTTCCTATGGTTTTGTTATTTATAGTGAGCATCAGTTCCAGCTCTTTCAGATAGAAACTCTCCTCTGACACTTTTTGATGTGTCCTAGCACAAAACAATCCTGATTCCAGCGAGTCCTTTAGCCCCTTGTAGGTATCAAACACTACAATAAATGCTGCTAGAGGGTTTGGAGGTTTGGGAGGTTTGGGAAGGAGAGAAGACAATCATTTAAAATAAAGCAGTGCTGAAATGTGTCCCATGGCTCTGGGAGATTATTCACACATGACTGGGTTGGGAAGTGTATGCACGCACGCCTGGGTATACTGTATATATATTTAGGTTAACAAGTTTAACTATTAATAAACAGCTTATTATGGTATTTGGTAATTAAAATATCAGGCTTGTGTCATTCAAAATAGTGCAACCTAGAGAGCAATATACAGGAAAATTACACACATTGTTCCTATTATCATTAATATGCTCATGCATATCAAGATGACAGGATACCCTTTTCCATAAGATTAACCTTTTGCATATTTAATTGTGTTCTTTGGCCCATTTTCCTGTGAAACCTCGTATGAAAGCAAAGACTTTGGTTTTAAAAGAAAAAGAAAACTCCCATTATTTCAGTTACTTTCAGAAACTTAAACAGAATTCAAACTAGTTAAAAATTATCATCTCCTCCAGAAACTGCACACCCTACAACCTGTTACAGACCCACCCCCCCTGGTAGTGTGGCTAACTGTGAACCTCTAATTTCTTATTATTTTCACTTTTGAAGATCATTTACACTTCAAATGTTGCACAACACATCCTCCAAAATTGTCCTCGACTCCTCTAATCTTGTCCCAACAGGGAACAAGGAAGGTCTCCTTCCCCAGTGGAGTGGAAAGGCAGAGCAACCTCGTGAGGGCCTTCGACTGCATCACTGTTAGTCCAAGTTCAGGGTTTGCAATGTGAAACAGAAGCCAAAATACATTTCCAAAAGGTTTTTGCCATTAAACACCATTATTAAACAGGCTCAAGAAAAAAAATTATCAAAAGAATCCTGTAGTAATGATGTAACACAGATCTCTTCAGAATGGTCATTCTTATGTACTGCAATGCACAAAACAAATTTAAAAATGTATTCTCATAATGCATTTGCTGAGAAAAACATATCATTTCTTCTAATAGTACTAGAAGTGCAAAACAAGACATTCTCCATTAAAATTTCATGTCACTGTAAATATTATCATTTTCCCACATTAAAGCTTAGTACCATTTCTGAGAAGTGAGGAAACCTTCTTCAATTCCCAAGCAAAGTATCCTCTCACTTGGAACTTTACAGTGCACTGAATAAGTATCACAATATTTATTGGTATTTATTTTCACAGTTTTATAACGTGCACAGAAATATAATTTTTGAAAGATATTAGTGAAAACAAATACTAATACAAAAGGGAAAGGACAAAACATCTAGGAGTATAACTGCTTATCACCACTACTTTTTAAGAGTTGGAGAGTCGAAACCATCTCTCTTTTAAATATGTAATACTATATTTAGTGTGGTTATCTATTAATAAAGGTATTGCATGACAATGTTACAGCATGGTTATATTCTCTACTAATTTAGCCTTGTTTTCAATACAGGTAAAGAATTAAGCAAAAGGAGTAAAAATTTTCATTTAAGCGCAAAACAACAAAAACCTGGTAAATAGTGAGGTAACTTATTTTTACTTATATTATTCCTGGTTCTTAAATTATAGATATGACAAAATCATCACAAACTCAGCAGTGGATTCTTACAGCTGTTAGAATGGCAGTTATTAAAAAAAAAACCAACCAGTTTCTACTACAGCAGATACATTCTGCAGTATGTAACAAAAAAGCTCATGAACCCACGAGAAGAACTAAGTGCATTTTCACTGCATTGCAGGGCGATGCACACCTGTATTCCTGACTTCCAAAGCTGCAGGACTTTGGAAGAGCACATAATTTTAGAGAACATACTCCGCACACAGGTCGAGAGAAGCAGGGGCAGAAAAAGAAAACAAACTAAAAGCTTGAGGAGGAGCTTATTTACAGAGAGTGCAGTAACCCTCCCCAGCAGGGTGGGGAGAAGCAAGGCAGGATTGCTGCTCCCACTGAGCAGGGTAACAGACACCAGAGAGCACAAGCAACCACCTCCCCACCCCACAGACACCGCTGAGACACTGGAATGAGGGTGGACATGGTGTTATTTCCACAATGGAAGCTGAGCATCGACAGGAATTTCACACTGTACAGTATGTGCACGTCAGACAGAGACTGACCAGAGCAATGCAAGAGACAGGACGGTCCTGAGGCTGCTCCCATTTAACCACAGCTTCACAGATGACTCCAGCCTTTCCTCTCTCACACCATATACCTGTCTATGCTGATATCTACATCCACAAATACACAGCTGTGATTAAACTGAGCTCCCTCAGTGATAGCAAACGCTAACATGTTGCTAATACATTGAAATAAGACGGTACAGGTGAGTTTGGGCAGGGAAATGGTTCATATTGTAAGTCATACTTTAAAAGGCCTTTATGTTCTTTCAGAAGTTCCTTCAGCACTGCTATGTTTGAAAGGCTCAGCTCTCTACAGGAAGTTAGTTTAGATTAAAAAACCCCACAAACAACAACATTAGTAAAGCAAACAACTTAAGTGTATCCTACACAGGAAAGGTGCTTTAAAAGGATGTTTGAACTAAGATAAGACTAGAACTGGGAAAAGTTAGTAAGGGAATATAGGACACTCCATCTTGAAAGAAGCACAGGATGTGATGACTAACACTTGACACAACTTAGCCAAGCCACAGATAATTACTCTTTGTATTAATGAGGAGGGGATTTTGCCATAAAAGTTCTGTTTTCACTAGGTTTTATATATCAAGCATCTTAAATGCAATGTAAAACAAAAAAAGATCCACCTCTTGAATTCTTCCTAAATCCAAGCTTAGATTCATGACACAATTTCTGTTCTATGTTGATGGACCCAGTAAGGGAGGGAATAATACCAAAACCTTCCCCATCACTGAAGTACATATGCTACACTGCAGAAATACGAGAATATCAAGTTATTCCATAAGGAATAGATTCTGACAGTTTTACCTCAGACTGGATAGTCACATGGTATAAAGCAAACAATGATCGTGACCAGGGAATACTGCAAACTGCACAAACAACTACTTGCTTGAGCACAGGAACCTACACACACCTCCAAGGTTGAACCTGGTACTCGCTTGCAGGTTTATCTGGCACATTTTTGAGGCTGGGGATAAATAGACTATTGCTTTTCTAAGCCCACCTAACTGAGATGTCTAAGTTAGGAAATGAAACTTTCTAGAAAGGTCAGTATAGAGCGGTAACATCCTTCTGGACACATCCCACACATATGTGCTCCCAAGCCTTCAGCCCTCTGAACTTCCATCCAGAGGCAGTTTGCTTTCTCTCTCTCTCTCTCCCCACTGGCCACAGAAAGAGCTCAGCCTTCCAGCACAGAAACTCAAAGCTACACACACAGCTCTAGCTTTTGCTTCATTTAAAACTATGTAAAAAAAAAAAGATTTATTTTCACCAGAAAAAATAAACCCTGCCTGATTTCCCTTCTGAGCCTTATATCACCTCTTAAGTGTTCCTGAAAGATCATAAAGAGACATGTATTTATGAGATGCTGCCAAAACACAGTGAGCTGGCGGTGATTTCGTTTCTGTTTGTCCACAGCACTCTTTCTCCTAACCAAGCTTCTTAGATAGCAGAATAATGAAGTCTGAGCAAAAGCTGCAAAACATTAAATTAAATTTTCTGAAAATGCAAAATCTCTTAATTTTCCTTAATTTTATCTTATGTATTAAAATATCTTATTACCATGCGTTTAAATTATTGGGTGGCTACACTGCTCTAAGAAACACAAGCAGAACACAAAATCCATTTGAAAGAAAAAAGGAAAATTTACTGTGGTGAAAAGGGAAAGACAAAAACATGAAGAAATTCTACAATATCTTTAAAAGAGAAAAAGAGCAAGAGGCAGGTATTTCTATGTAGCTGTTTTTACCTCCATGTACCTACTGCATTCCTCAGCAATTCAATATCCTGCCTCCACAAAAGGTGTCGTCCAGGAGCAGTGTAACACTACAGGACATGCTACCAAGAATGGCCCATATCATTTACAGCCTGATTCAGTTCCAGCTGGAGTCACAGGAAATCTTGGTGATAGGAATGACCAACAAAGTGCTAGAGCTGTAATCAGGAAAATGTAACAAGTCACCAGCACCATCCAGAAAGGTACAGAAAGGATGGCCACTTATGCAGGAAGATTCTTTTCTCCTCTTCAAGTATAGCAGCAGCTAGAGTGAGAGAGAGGGAAATACAGAAAGTCTTGATCTCAGTTTAATTGAAAGTCAGTGCAAATATATCAACAAAGCTCAGGCAAAATTCCGAATTCCACGCGCTCTATGGCTGAGCCTCACAAGCTGTGGCTTGTGGCTCTACTGTTGAAGATTTTCCTTCAACTTCTCAGCTGCTTCTTCTTTACACGTAAACATCTGCAACCAGCTACTGCCTACAGCTCTACACTTCATCCTCTGCTTCCCCCTCTACTGACTCATACTTATGCCAAGATCAAAACAACAAATGCATGCAGACTCCCTCTACTTTCATTATCTGGTGGGGTTTTTTCCTCCTTTAAGGCAGCATCTTTTATTTCCATGTGAACAACTGCTGTGCAACATTATCAAGTCTTCTCTCTGTCTTTTTGTTTTGGTTTAGGGGAGGTGGTTGTATTGCATACTGCAGCTAATAACAATAAATCTCACCAGAAATCTGCTCAAATCAGAAAAAGCAAACATTGCAATATATTTCATTATAACTAATTTGCTTGTACATCTCACAGAAGGATAAACCCACCTGGGTTGAGGATGTTTACAATTGAATCTCAAGAGTTTATAGGGTTTAAATTAGAAAGTGTAAATGGCAATTTTTCTTTCCCGTAACTTCACATACGGTACTTGTATATACACTGAATTAGGTGTGCCTGGTTGGATAGAGATGATGATACAAAAGACTTGGAGTGACCAACAAATATATTGAGAACTTTATGATGATACAAAAGACAAGAGCCACCACTGAATTTTATGATTGGTAAAACGATCAGCAACTTCCATGGCAGTTTTTGGCATGACATCAGCAAATATCATGTCTGCTGAAATACAGCAGACTTTAGTAAATATACTATGATTTGGATCAGATATTGAAATCTGTCTGAAATATTTTTATTACTCTGATTACAGCATTATTTATGCCTTCAGTGCATTTGTTTTCCTGCAGACCTGAGACAAACATGTCTATGTCTTTGGGAAAAGGTTTGGGTTCATGACAAGTAGTGTTCATCCCGTAGACACCACCCTAACCCTGGTCAGCTCATACATCTATTCCTAAGAAATATGCACGGCAGGTAAGGAACTTCTGTTTATAAAAATTGCCTCCAGTGAGGAACCAGAAAGCATCCCATGTGAATCAGGGCCAATAATTATGACCAGATGCTGAATAAAGAATACTCAAAACATATTTTTACACGGACAGTGAACAGATACCCATAGATATGCTTTCTGAACACGCTAATGATAAAGCATACTGTGATTTCTGGAAGCTGGAAAGAGACTCAGAAGCCCAAATCTCATTACATTTCATTCCTTAAAAATATCATCCTTCACCAGCACGGTGAACATACAAATACATTTGCAAATACCAAGAGCTCATTCTGGACTGTTTGGTAGTCAAAGTCAGCTGGAATCTTCTCAATAATAATAATAATAATAAAAATAAAAAAAGCTGTAAACAATTGAAAAAGCTTTATTTTGACTGTCCCTATACATCATTTATATTATCTCCCATTTGCAACTCTGCTCTGCAGTATGCTGTTCCAAATTAAACACCTTGCATACTGCACCTCTGGCATGCAGATACTTCAATTGCAGCTGACAGGCACAATTCTGCTGAAAAGAGCTTCAGTTTGGAGAAAAGTTAGGGTAATATTCACATTTTCCAATTCACAGTGGTAAATGGTTTCCCTGCTCACTGTTCTTCAGTGAAATGGAGGGAATAATGCTTGAATAATCTAAAATTTCCTCTACACAAAATTCCTAAAGCAATTTGCAGAGTAGCAGGAGAATGGGAGAGCACCACCCAGTGCAACACTTTCAGTAGTTAAATATACTAGCAATTCTATTTACTTCTTCAGCTTCAATTAAATTTACAGCTGTATATTTTACTCCTGAAAGGCTTCCTCTCTTCTCTTTCACGCTCCCTTGTGGTTAAAATCTAGTGGGGGGTGTTTTCCAGTGAGGGTAAGGAGGGGTGTGTAGCAGACATTTTATTTGTGAAAGAATCTGATTGATTACTAAATGGAAAAGTCATTTAACAATGCACCCCTGTAATGTGAATATCTTTGTATATCAGTTAGTGATAATAAACATACTGTTACCTAGTTAAGTGTGCATATATTCAGTTTATATAACAGACTTGGTTGGAGAGGTTAAAAAAAATGGTCTGATGTTCAACAAATATGCACAATATTCTGGAAGGAAGAAGTCCTTCTGAAGGTGTTAATCCTTCGCTGTGTATGCAAATAAATGGTATTGCACTCCTCACTGATTACACTGAACTTATGGCTGTCGGTGTTTGATACTGTATTAACAGCTTTAATACTATTAATATACAATTAATTAGTTGTCACTAATACACTATGAACAAAGAACTACAGTGGGTTGGGATTTGGTTTGGGAAGTGAAAGAATAAAATAAATACTATACAGCCCTGAGTAATCACCAGTAAGGGGCAAATGCAAACTTACATACACATTAGGCCTCAAGGTTACTAATAAAGTCCACAGCTCCATAGTAAGTGCCATATAGTGATATCTAAAAATATATACTCTGGATTAGGCAGCTGTGAAATCTCTGACAAGATTACTGCAAACTTTTCAATGAACTTACTTTGTAATGGTAAGTGCATGTGCAATATAAGAAAAGCATTTGTACATGAACGTTAACCAAAATCCATGGGGCTTCCTTTTGGTACACAGCAGTTCACATGTTTGGGGCTACTGCCTTCCCATCTATTGTCTGTCAGTCTAGAATGAACATACTAATTTTGTGCTAAATCACTGTATTTTATTTATTAAGGTCTTGGGATGCAGGTTTTTTTTAAAAAAATATTACTTGGCTTTGGAAATGATTATGAAGCTAACATATATTTTTGAAAGTCTAGCTTTCTGTTCTCTTTGAGAGTCTTACTTTTGAATCTGTGCAAATGCATTCCTAATTCTTGTTGTCTGTGTCATACTACATGCATACCATATTGCTTATCCAGTACTAAAAAATCATTAAACATTTCTAAGGACAAAAGTACATTGAATGATACTTAGCAACATAAATTAGAAGAACCAAAATAGTAAAAGAATTAGATACAAAACAGCATAGTTGCCAACATATATTGGGGCTATTTCAGTACAACTTGCCATTTATATATAAAGCATATATAAATGGCTATTTTTTTTATCCTTTTCAACAAGACATATTTTAAAAGAATAATTAAGAGCATACCAGTTTACCTATTCATGTACAAAAGTACATTGGGAAAGGGAGAGGTTTATGTATCATTTACCAGAGCAGGATACTGTTAAAGGATAAATTCTCCCTCTAAGATGGTGGCAACTATTCTTTCCCTATAGATAAAGTGTTCATGGAAAATTTAAACATCTGATTCAATGCTAGGCCTTTTCTTATACACACGTGTATTGCTACAGGAATTTAAAACCCTTGGAGTTGTGTACAAGCTATTCCTATTTGCAACATAAGGCAAAACATGCTCTGAAATGTACATGTTATTATGGATCCGACCATCCCTGGAAGAGTATGATGCTGTAGACTGTATGGATGACCTTAAATAATTATCATTTCTTCCTCTTGTTGGCAATGAATGTTTATAAAGATCAGCTGGACTTCGCCTAAGAGATAAGTGCTGGTCATCACGATACGAGTGCAGAAAGGGATTGTCATCCGAGTGAACAGCATACAGGGACTTGCTCCTCTTACTGTCCTCTAGAGCATGAGTTAAAAGTGAGGCCTTGTTGCTCAACAGTTTGCTTGAGGGAACACTAAACATGCTTGCATATGGACTACTTTGAAGAAATTTCTCTCTTTCTTTCAAGCTTATACTACGAGAAGGTCTTCCAATATCAATTTCCCTGGACTTATCAGCGATATTATCAAAAGAGTGTTGCCTGCTAATCCTCAATTTATTTTTTTTATGATATTGCAGAGCATTACTTGTTGACCAAGTACGCTCATATATTTCTTCAGGAAGTGATAAGTTCGTTGTGTCCTGCAGCATCTGATCTTCTTCAATATCATAGAGGTTCCCCATCCGCAAGCATGCATCGCATTTATAGGGAGATCTGGTCGAATAGTGTCCCGCATAAGTGGGCAAATTGGAAAGACAGCTCCTGCAGTGGGTGGAATTCTGTCTGTATCTATCATCAGGTAGGGAAGCATTTTTATCTTTTAGAGTGTAGTGCTTTGCATAAAGTTTATACTGGTCATTGTTTGGAAGACTGTCTTCATTATGCATTGGAGTCCTGTTAACGTGCTCGCCTTTCCTGTAGTTGTCATTGTGATCTTGATAAACATCAGGAAACTCCACAGTTTCTGGAAGGACAATGTTTTCGATGTACTGAGGTGTGTCCAAGCGGAATCCTGGCTCCTTGTCAGCATCAATTGTGTAGATTTTATCCCGTGGAGAGCTCTGTTTGGTTTTTAGATATGTCAGTTCCACTTCGCTACAGTCTTTTGGGTATTTTGATGCTACTGTCCTTTTTTTGAAGTTGTCCTTGGTTTTGTGGTGCTTGTTGTTGTTTTCAGCTTCCATATGGCAAGTAGCTCGGCTTGATGTCTCTGATACATCTGAATGGACAATCTCTTCAGGAAGGTATCTTTGGCTTTTCACTGAAAGCTGCCTGTTTTCCTCTGACCCGTCATCCCTCTGGGAACCTTGGCTCTGACGCACAGATTCTTGTCGTAAAGATTCAACAGATTTCCTCCACAGCTGCCTAGGTCTGGAGTTCACCTTTGCTTCTGTTGTTACTGCAACCTCTACTGTGTTTGGATTGGATTCATTCAGCGTGAGAGGATGCTGACCTTGGAAAACATAGTTGTTAAGATTGTCCTTGTGTCGATTGCCAGGAAGTGTCTGCAGTTCACTTATGTTGTCACCAAAAAAGTTGTCCTTTGTCTGAAAGGACCTGTTATCAGCAAATATCAAATTACCCTTATCCATGACCATGTCCATAATCAGAGAACCCCTCTGAATAAAATCAGCTGTTCTTTTGGGGGAGTCAATTCTCGAAGGATTGATATTGGTCATGTTTTTCGCCGTTCGCAGTAGTTTTAACATGTTGGTTTGTGAATTGGTCAAACTAAAGTCAGGAGACTTCTTTTTCTCTTCAATGTGTACTCCATGAATGCAGCTATAAATACCCTGTAATATGAATAATATAAAACAAATTAAATCACTAGGGGTAAATTTTTAAAACTTCCATTGTATTTTTAATTAGCAATAAAGAAAAATTAAACATTGCTTAGCTAATTACTGGAAAGATTAAAAGTACATCTCTATCTTTTTTATCATTTCCTTACATTGATATGGAAGAGTATTTTCTGCTATATCTGTTGGAATTACAAAGAAGTAAAATTGTCAGGATTTCACAAATCAGTGGCCCCTGATTACCTCCCCAGCTTATTCCAGAAAACAAGATTAGAAGGGACCCCAAAGGGTTCCCCAGTCTCATCACAAATAGAAACTAAGCTTCACTGATGGATATTCTCTTATTTTAAAACCAGTGAATAAATTTTCCCTCTAAACAAGCCTGTCATTGGGCTATTTTATTGGTGGTCAGGGTGCTCTTCACTTATACTGAATTGAAAAGGCTTCCAGTCATCGTATTTTAGCTTTTCTGTTTCCTATTTTAATACGTATGAAAAAACCCAGCTCTTCCTAAAGTCTGATTTTGAGTTCACTTTGAGCAAAAGGCTAAAGCCCATCTTCTAACTCCAACCTCTTCAGTCACTCCTGTGAGTTCAATTGACATTTCCAACCCTCTGAAGTGGCAATTCTAATTTACCTTTGAAATAAGTACTTCCCTCCCCCCACCCCCAACCCGAATTGCTTAGGAGAATTTCATCTGTAAAAGGCCAAAAATATAAAGTTCAAATATAAAATGTGCAGGTTAACATGTATATGGTTTCTAGACAATCTCCAACTGGGTAGGGCAGAGTACTTTTAATGCAGTTCCAAAATGGTCCAATCTACTCAACAGTGTAATTGCAGCAACTTTTAAAGCAATTGGGCATTTTAGTATCATTTTCAGTTCTTCTCAGCTATATAGAAAATCTGGCAAAGTCAATTACCTAATGAAAGTATTATGTGATAAAAATATATAAAGACAAACCCCAACTAATTTGTCAAAAATATAAGGACAAGTACACATTTCCCTTTTTTTCCCCAAATATCAGTTTTCTGGATATGTAAATCCCCTTTGGATCTGTCAAAGTTACCACTAAAACCTGCCTTACCGTCTAACCAGACATAAATGATACTTGTGTTTGACCTTTTCTCATATGGTTTATTCAAGTTTGCTACCAAGAAAAGCTTATAAAAATATTCCGCTATATTTTATAACTTCAAATCTTCTTGCCTAAAAAAAATGCACAAAGTTGAGTGCTAACGTCTCTTATCAAATTAGTATTTCTTTTGTTTGGATTTTTATGTGGAAATTAATCCATTTCCTGCATCTGAGCTCTACCTTTTCTTCATCAAAATTGCCCCTTAATGTACTTGTTTTCAGCATTGGATTACTGATTATCCTGGCACATCTGATATTTCATACCCTAAATAATCCAATGGATAAAAACTTCCCAAGGAGTGCAAGTACATCCTAAGCCTACTGACTACTCCAGAGCATCACATTGATGCTCTAACATGTATTTCAAATGTCCAAATGGGAATAAAAGAAAGGATAATGTTTTAGGGAGGCAGTATTTATTCTGTTTCTTGCCTGAAGGGGAAAAATGAAAGTAGTACTGACCCTGCTGATTGAGAACAGCAATCCCGGCCTATCTGAGCAGACTCCAGTGAAGCAGAATCTAAGTTTCCAGTAAAACAAGTGCTCCCAGACAAAGGTTATCAAACTGAGTGCCATGGCTGCTGCAAGCATGTAAAACACTCCTGCCATGTTGTCGATGTCCAGCTGGCTGCTCATGACTTCATTCTTCTCGTTGTGACAAATGCCAGTCAGCCACAGGGTTTCCAGCTCTTCCATTTCCCCTGGGGAGAGCAAGGAGTCAAACCAGTTAAAAATGCAAAAATCACTGCTTGCAGTATTTGAAAGTCTTTGCAAGTTTAAAAATACAGCACCATTTAATGCTTTATTTGTGGAGCACTGTAGACTTATCTACTCAGGAGCTGCAAATATAGCAGATTTCAATTCACAGCACCCTACTTTCAGATGTCCTCAGATTTCATAAATTACGTGGGAAGCTGGCTGCTCTAGAAAGCAGGATCTCTGGTTTGGATAGAACTTTCTTCTGCTTGCTATAACTAGTAGCACTAGTTTCAGAGAGTGGAACTGAGATAGAAATGGAGTTAATAAAAAGCTGGGAGAGGCTGTGGTGATCAGAGAGAGCTCTGTCAGATAAGCATCCTGACGCTCAGCCAGAGCCTTTCATGTCCCCATCTCTCCATTGTCCTACACTTGCTCATCTCTGATCCCCTCTGACCCTTCTCTTTGGCCATTCCCTTTAATGACACAAGATAAATTTCACAGGTTCTCACAATGCTTTAAAATGTGCTGTGAGAAGTTAGTTCTTTCCCATCAGATCTGTGGTAACCTTACTTCTTCTTTTCATAAAAGTTGCAACATTCTGGCTGAACCTCTCTTGCCATGTCTGGTATCTGCCATCATCTCTGGTATTGATTATTCCCCAGGGTTTGGGTACCTGGGGATTTGATTGATTAGTGTTCCTGTCTCTTGTTCTATTTTTTATGTTGAACTGCCACTAACCAGATACACTACTGGAATTACCAGTATCTTTCCAGTTCTTCTCCTGGATTTGCCTCACTTCATTTTGCTTTCCCCCAGAGACCTGGGTGTAGTAACTGCACCCACACGATCCCAGTCCTCTCATGGTACCCTGAACACCTCCCTCTGCTCCCTCCTGGCCCTGTGGATCACCTGTATTTATTTCACTGATGAGATCTTGCCTCAGATGAAGGACACTATCTCTTAGCAGTGGTTGCTACTGCCCACCTGGACAAAGGTGTGCAAGAAACTGCCATTGGTCCTGTCAAACTTTTTTTATAGTGAATTTTCAAGCATTTAGTGTTGTTCTTAGTGAAGCACTGATAGGCATACAGACCTTTTGCTCTCTGGGGGATATAGATTGCTAAGAAGTTATAATTTTTAATGTTAAAAACATCACTGTTTCAAGAAAATATAGCAGGCAATACAGAGGGCCAGAAAGTACAGTATTAACTATCTTGGTTTCCCAATTTAAGATATGGCTTCAATCTGGGTGAAGAATTCTCATGATTCAGACCCCTAATCCTTATCCAGTGATTGGGGAATACATTTCCAGTATTATAAACTTGGAGAAAAGATCAGAAAAAAATGGCTATAAGCTATATTGACATTTTAGCTACCTTCAAGCTAGACTAGAAGATCAATGACCTGCTGTGCAAAAGCATTCTGCAGGATAGAGTGCCAGGGCAACAGGAAAGCTGCAGCCCACAGATATTTGGATGTGTAAGTTCCAGCTGGAAGTGGAACACAAGACTGTGATGGAGAAATTTCTCCTCACAGAACGTGAATGAAAAAGTGAAGTAGAAAGGACAAGCACCAAGGCACTTTAGAAAAGGCATTTCACAAATTTGTACGAGATTATTCAGTCCCTAGTTAATTCTGAGTTTAATTTTGTGCTTGAAGCAGGAATTGAACCTCCACATCTGCAAAAGGCAATGTATCTTCTCCCAAATTACAGTACTAAATCTTCAAAACACCTAAGAGCATCCCTGAAGAAGTCAATCCTAATAAATCTTTTAAAAATTTCTAATCCAGGACATAGGGACAATAAATTATTAATTGTAACAGTATAGATATTGCACACATAGATAATTGGGGTTCATTATTGCATTTCCATATCTTAGAACATTTGGATTTCTTTTGTTCTGCTAAACCTCAGTGGACTGTTTCCCTCATCTCTCTTTCAAGTCCTCCCCAAGGTCTATGAATAAAACTCACACAGGGTACAGAAGAGAAAAGAACCCAAGTCCAAAGAGAGAGCAATATTTCTGGTCTGTGCATTAGTAGCTGAAGCTCTGACAACCAGCTCTCATTACTTCCCACAGGAAAATTCACATCTCCCATGATTGTCAGGCATCAATTTGATTTGACTGCTGTGCCCTTTTACTATTCATAACAAAATTCACAAAGGAATTTAAACCTCTTTTTTATTACTCTTTCCTCAGTGTTTTTTCCCCTTTGGCGTGTACATCTAAAGTAACTATTGATAATCCACCAACCTTTCCAAAAACATCCCTACAGAAATGAACTAAGCTTGTTTTGAGTGGAGATAAATGACAGTGCCCTTGCAAGCTAAGAACAAAGGATCCCAGAGTCTCACAGATCCTGCTATTGCAATATTCCTTCCATTACATCTGACAAGGACAGCAATCACTGCTAATTAACACCCAAAAGGAATCCACCTTCTTACAGATTGCAAAGCACTGCAAATCACTGGATTGTCATATTCATGTGATGATATTATCTGGGAATAGACAGATTAGGCTGGTAATTCTGGTCTCTCTATATAAAGCAGTTGCCATTTACAGTCTATATTTATATACATGTGTACAGTATGTATTTATATATGTGCATGGAGTACACACAGAAACACAGACAAAACAGTTACTAATTTAAGTGTAATAACACTTCAGTACAGCTGACCCTATAAAATTGGCAAAGATGCCCAGTATTCTGATTGCTTTTCCTAACCATTACATTTCAAACCACATTATTTACAGAAACCATAACATTTTTGTTACAAAATCCTCGGGCACAAGAATATTTTTTTTATCTGGAGTGTCAATTCATTCCTTTTTAAAATCAGTCTGTTCCAAACTTAGTCTGGAGTTGGAATTCAAAACATTGAACTTTGACCATAGTTATAATTTAGTTCAGGAAAAACCCAAACATATTTAAAAGCATCAAGTCCTCTTGGAAGAATGTTGTCTTTCAAACCTTTTTGGGTGGTCTGACTTGTGAAGTGAATGTGTAGGGTGATGACACCTATGGCAGTATAGTGGGCCTGGCCAGTAATTTGTGATTACCAGGCACTGGAGAGCTCAGTCATCTCCATGTGTGCATAATAATAATTAGCAACTGAAAACTCCAAATATTCCATAAGGCAGACCTTGGAAATCTAAGTCAGCAGCCTCAATGTGAAAACCTCAGTGAAACCAGTGTTAATAGAGTTCAAACCTGCCTCTAATAGAGGGTCTCAAGTTACTCATAAATATTAATCAGGCTTATTTTAAGGTTTTTTGTTTTCACTTTAGGCACTAAAAGGAATGCAATGCCAGAGTCATTTCCTACCTTCATTCATGTGTGGACTGGATTAACAGTTGCAGATCCCAGCAACAAAGTGCATTGTGACACTAGCACAAGATTAGAAAATAAAGAGTTCCAATGTATTTGCCAAAAAAACCCCCAAAACTGTTTGTTTTGTGTCTAATAAGTCCCCAATATATTTAACCTGAAAAAATCACAAATAACTACATGAAGCCTATATTAAGACATTCGTAAAAATTCGATAGCACTGTATCATAGAAGATCTGCCTCATTTATAGTGTGAGAGCATAAATATAAGCAAGTGCTTTAAAGACCTTTAGTTCAAGCAGTGCTGAGTCTCTGCGTTCTTCACCCAAAACACATTCCAATATATTGCAAGATTCTAGTTCTCTCATTGTTAATTCAAGACTATTTACAGTGGGTTTAGGTTACAGTACAAACAGTGCTCAGGCAGATCCCTTTGTGTTTCTCCTGGGTTTGATCCTGTGGCTCTGGTGCTCTCTGCTCTGACTGCTATTTGCACAGGAATGTACCAGTTGGCCCCTCAGACTGGATATCTCACAAATGCCTTTCTTTCTGCATTTTATCAGCCTATTTCACACCTTATCATCCTGGGAAGGAGTGATAAGGTTCAGGTGTGTCCCCTGAACAATTCTGTTACAATGAGAATATCATTATCCAGACACAGAAACGATACAGACCAAAGGCTAGAATTCCATGGTTTTCCTCACCATGGCCCTTAGCAGGATTTGCAGGTTTGGTGTCACCTGTCCCTGTCACCATCCCCTCAGGGCTGAGACACATGCTGCCCTTTTGCAGTTTCTGCCACTATCTCTTGAAGTTCTCTGGGGTTCTTTTAGGGGGTTTATTGGTATCCCCAGACTCCTTTTGTTTTGTAAGCCCAGCATCTTGTAAAGATCTGGCATCCTCTTCTTTCATGAACCTTGCTCATGAAAACCCCTTCCCAAAAAAGGCAGTGTCTTCCCAGGCAATGGATCAGCCATGGGGTACTGATGGCAAAAGCTCTCTAACTTAGGGGTCATTTCACTGATGTTATTTGTTTTCTAGTATTCTTTTCCCCATCTCACATGCATCCAGGAAGATGCAAACTGAAAACAACATATTTTTTACCAAAAAGAGAAAACTTCCAGCCCACAAAATCCATCATTCCCCACAAGCAGCTATAGAAAATCAATTTGGGATAAGAGTTTGGGGTTTTTTTGAGAGATTTTCAATACTTGATTTCAACAGGTTTTCAATACTTTGTCTGATGCCTTCCTTCTAACTAAGAAGTAAAAATCTTCATTATCACCCAAATGCGTCCTTAGTTAAAAAATTGCCAGAAATAAGCAAGATATGAAATATTTTCATAAGCACTAAAGTCTATAATTCAGAGTTCTTATTTTTCTTCATTAAAAGACAGGTGTTTTTCTGCTCTACTTTAACCATGTATGTTAAAGCCACAGGCTCCTGCAGATAATCACTGATGGCTCCCAGGCTGCCTCAACTGTTTCCTCAGGTACTCTGGAGGGGTATTTTCATCATGTTCTTTGCTTAATGTTAACCTATTTAATTATGCTCATAAAGGGAGGAAGAAAAAAACCTATTTTATATGTCCCTTTTACAACAAAAAAAAAAAAAAAAGAAAAAAAAGGATTTTTAACACTCCATGTGCTATTGGCAAAGGACGATCTCAGGGTAGCTCAGAGTGTCAGCCTATCCCTTCACCTTATCACTAGCCAAAGCCTGGCACTGAGGGGCCAACAGAACACAAAAGAAACAGCAAACCTAAAAAAAAAATTGAGGAAAAAATAATCTAATTGGGGTTTCTCTGGCAGTGGCCTTTCTGAAATTGGCTCCTCCTCTCTTGAGAGTGGGTGAGAGATTGGGTTTACAATCCAACAACCAAGATCCACTGCACACAGGAACCTGAGCCATGGAACACCCAGTGTGGGTACACCTGCACCACTGCCAGGTCCTGCACAGTCACCCCCTCTGACTGCAAAAAACATTGCCTTGCATCAGTGAGAGTCTGGAAGAGTCAATTCTTCCGTGTTTTGTGTTGTTTCACACACAAGGAGAGGATGCTCTGTCCACATGGGAAGAGCAGAGCTGCAGCCCGAGGTCCTCATTGTTTTATTGGTTAAGTACAACAGACTCCAGTGTCAGCACTTCTCCAGGACTTGCATAAGGTGCAGGGCAGCAGGAGCTCATCCTGTGATGCAGGAGATCACAGTGCATGTGTCAGAGCAGAAGGTGCCAAGGGAACAGGCTGGTATTGACAGGATGAGGGCTGGTGACTCTCGTGCAAAGCGTTAACCTGACGTTCAGCCTGAGGAGCCAGTAAAGAAAACTGGCATATACCTCATACAGATCTGGAATGGAAGGGTTGGATACATACATTCACACTGGTCAGATGTAGGGCATCGTCTTCATAAGGCTCTGGTGGCATTAGCAGAGTTCAGACTGGACAAAAGGGAGTTTTCAAATTTAGGGAGAGAGTGTTCCATGTTTATCCTGGTGAGAAAACCCCCTAAGTGACACAAGAGGAGGGTAATACCCCACCACCTGGGGACCCTAAAATAAAAAGGGTCTTCATCCTGAATAGAGGGGTCAGCAGCCAAATGGGTTGATGTGCACTTGGTTCAATAAGCTCATCAATGCCAATTTGACCCAGTTATGCGATCCATACCAAATATTTCAAGAAAAGAGATTAAATAACAGCACAGGAACTTATCAAATTCAGCCTGAATCCCCCAAAACAATCTCTCTTACTCTTATTTTCTGAGTTATTCTCCCCATAAAAATAGCAAGAGGAACAGAGATGACTGACAGCAATAAACTTACTGTTAGCTAATGACTTCACTCTGCATGTCCCCATTAGTGAAGGATGAATTAACAGAACTGCTAAGCACGACTTTCAATGTTACAATCCCTCTAACTCTTGTTCAGCTACACAAACGCCCTCCACTTATACACTCACACTCTTCAGTCACATTTGTTCCACCCACTGCTTAAGGAGGACACTAAATATATAAACAGAAAATCACTGTGATTGTGGGTGTATTCTGCCTGAGCAGCACGCACTGAAAATATGTCCTTATAATCACATACGTATTTCCTTCTTGGGCTTTAACAGCCCGTGTGAGTCACTCTGCTATACTTCCTTATAATCTAGACAGAGATTTGGAAGGCTTATGCTAAAATACCAAAAAAATAGCAAAGAGCTTTCCTCTTCCAGATGTAGGGGAGCAAATCTCATTTCCACAGTTACCTATTACCCCTAAGGAATGGGAAGCAATTATCCACCCAGGAAAACAATTCTCTGTGTACTAAGCCATCCTAAAAGCACAGAAAGATTAACCAGAACTGCAAGTTATTAGGAAGGGGATAACAGACACTGTGGAAACTCAGATCAGAACCAGTTTTCCTCTTTACATCCCTGTGTCTCTTATTGCTTTAATGTTGGCAGCTTTAGGGGTTAAGTGCTTAATACAGCTACATTGTCTGCCCCCTTTTCCTGGAGATCTCCTCCCACACTGTCTTTTGAACTGAGCCCTCAATCTTCAGGTAGTGCTACACATCACAAATACCTCACACGAGCAGATGCATAACCTGGCCAGCTGGTTGATATTCTCCCACTCCTCCCCAAAACTGCTCTCTTTACCCAGAATTTTATGTTCCTTGTTTCCACCCATTTCTGCTGTCATGAGTGTTTTATCCCTCTATTCTGCTGCATCCCTCATATCTAAAGGCTTCTTGCTGTGTTTCTCTCCATCCCATGCACACTCTGAACCTCTCTTACTCTCTTAATCCTGAACACAGCATGTCATTTGGAGTTCAATAATCCCACTTTCTTACAAATGAAAAAATAAAAGGGGGGCGGGGGGAGAAAGAAAGATGAGAGAAAGACTGAAAGAAAAATAAAAAGAGAAAAAGAGAAAGCTAAATTCTCCTCACCTACCAAGCACCAGTGGTTCTACTCCAAATCCCAAAGATGCCATGGGTTTCAGAAACAATGTCTTTTGCAGGAGGATGTTTTTAGAAAACTCCTCTGCTTTAAATGATGCATTCAGGCCCAAGTCAGATGAGTATTAGCAACACTTGGGCCTTCAGAGAGTTGGCCAAAAGTTGCTGCTGCTGAATGCTGGAGGGACACGGGTGCCTTTCCAAATGGCACAGACTGGCTGTGTGCCTGAGCCTGTCCTGCACCGTGGAATGGCAACTCATGTGCCACCAGCAGCTGGCAGCTGCCAGGGCAGCACTCTGGGTGCTGGGGACATCACCCTGCCCAGCTGCTCCTCCAGGGTTGATAAAAGAAACCAAAAGAAACCATGCAATCCTTCAGTGCTCAATATTTCTGTTCTGACACGTTCCTGTGGCTGTGGGCGGAAGATCCAAACAAAATGATGGTGCTGTTTCTTAGCAGCCGTATCATTTTGGTTGCTTTTGAACTCCTGGGTGCTTCTATTTCTCAACAGAAGATTGAGAAATTGTCTTCTGTGTCTCAGTAGAAGTGTTGTTTTTCTCTGTTAAAAAACAATGGAAGCTTTGTTTTGTGACCACAGCAAGCCAAAAAAAAAATAAAAAAAGCAGCATAACCACCACTGTGCTTTAGAGAATCATCCCAGTGATAAACTACTTTAAATAAAGCTGCAGATGCTAATCATCAGCTTGAAGCTTTTGCAGATAATGAGATGTGCTGTACAGGTAGTAAGATGAACAAAGCCAGAAATTCACTTCACTCAGATCCTTTATACAAGAAAAAGCAACTCCTAACTCTTTCTATTAAAAAGATTCAGTGCTCCAAAGCATTAATCTTGTACTAACAAATGCATATTGATCTCAGCTTCCCATGAACTGGGATATGTATATGAACTTGTACAGACCAAAGGATGAAACCCTTTGAGGGTAATTATGTTTTTGAGACAATTAAGGAGCTATTCTTTAAATTCCTCAGCAACTCATTCCCATTCTCCTTTCCTCTGTCTCTTTTTCTCTTTGTTAGAGTAACAAATTTGGCACCTTGTATCCTGCTTCCTTCCACTGAGACTTCAGAGCTGCTTTCTCAGTGTGATTGCTAATTGTCAGTATAATTTGTCCTCTCAGTAGAAGTATCCTCAGGAGCAGAATAGTGCTCATGCAAACACATATAAAGAACCCATCCCAAGCTTGAAGTTATCCCTAACACAAACCTACATCCCTCTGTATTTACTTCATTTTTTTTCCAGTGTCAACAAGATTAAAAAGAGGGTTCAAAGCCACTGGATTTAACGCAAAAAAAGCATCATGCTTGAGAAGTATGAAAGGATGCCCCTGCATGAGCAAATCATTAATTCTTCAGCTGAATGTTTTACATCAGCAAGGAAGAGGGAAAAGGTTCCTATCCACTGCACAAAAATTTCATTTCAATGTGTAAGTGATCTGGCTTGGATAGGAGAATGATATAAAAGCAGGAAGGAAAAATCAAATCAGAAAAATCAGAGGAGAAAGACACATGCAGAGGAAATTGGAAGCTCTAAAATACATTTCAAAAGGTCATCTCAGTACTGGGTAAATGTAAAAGAAAGATGAGATCACGGTTTCTTGCAGGTGCAATCAGATAACAAATCACTTGGTTTTATCCAAGTATAATCTAGTATAATTCAGAAGGTTTTCTCCTCTTGTTAACATAATATTCACATAAAGAAATTGTGTTTGGTGAACTCATTAGGATGTTTTTCCTTCCAGTTATGAAATTCATTACATTTATAATCATTCATTGAAATTATTCCATACTGTGATGGATGCTCTATTACATACACTGAATAGTAATTCAACAATACCAGGGGCTTTGCTGTTTTAGGCTTAGTCTAAGAGAATAATATATTCTGCAGAGGTTCTACATGTGAAAGAAGTATTTCTGCTTTCATTTGTGTTTGCCTATTTACTTAAACAACCTCATTCAGGCTCCTCTGAGGCTTTCCCATCTTAAGATGAAACTTCCCCCCAACCATACTTGCTTTTAGTCTAGATAACTTCAAAGAGATTTTTAGTGATACAGCAAAGTGATGTTGGTCTGAACTCTGGGTTCATCCCTTCTAGTTCACCAAAAGAGAATTATGTAAAGTCATAGCTAAAAAGATTATCTATCGAACTACTGAAGTTGAACATAGATTACAAAATCAGGTCATGCTGGTTCTGGGCAATTACTCTTTATGTTTAATTTCTTGGTGTTAAATTCCAGTTCACCTGCAAGGTACTTTGTAAATCAGTAGAAGAAATTTCATTCTTCAGGGGGTTTTTTGTTGTTTCTTTTTTGTTGTTGTTTCCTGGATTTATTTGGTTGTTGGGGGTGTTTTCTCCCGAAAATTATCATCTACACCTGTGACAGAGTGAAGTGAGACAAGGTAGCAAAGGTTTCTGGGACTAAAAGAAACATACCTACAATAATTCCTACCCATCACATATGTCCAACTGCTATTCTGTTTAATAGTGCTCACACCATTTCCTGAACAAATTTAGGGGTCCTTTACAAGAGAAAATTAATGTTTTAACATTCATGAGTTGTCCAGAGTAACTTCTAAAGGTACTGAAAAAATGCCATCAACACACTCACAATCCTCATGGTTTGTGCATTCAAAACTCTTGCTTATCTCCTGAAGTAATATCTGAGCAAGATGAACAAGGGAGCAGATATTTCATGACAAGGTTTTATTCATGTGGGTGTCCACTGTATCTATTGCTGTTCTATAAATTATTCATATAAAGGTTTTAATACTGAGTTTCATAAATAATTCATTTGTATTGTTTTCAGCTACTAAAAATGGGTTAAAGATATAAGCATTTGTATGCTAAGTAAGTCCACAGCTCAAAGTGTAAATACAGGCTAAGATTTTTCACACTTTCTTCCCGTTCATTCTCTTTTCTCCCTGGTATTCAGAGACAAAGTGAGGCATAAAAATGCAACACCTTTGGTATTTTGATGAGCATTTTCCTAAATCAGCTTCAACTGCTTTCCCTTCTATTTCATTTATTTTCTTTCATGTGATTTAATTTCTTTTTGTTGGATCAGAAGCATTAAAAATGATGAAAGACAAAGCATGAAGCAAATGCAAAGTGAAAAGAATGAAAACCTCAGTGATGCTCTGGCAACACCTAGAGAGGTCAGCCCACACTGAGAAAGACAACTCAGATCCTTCTTCAGGATACAGAAGGTTTTTCTTCTTTAGTATGGGACAAATAAGCCAACATCTCTGATTCAACTTGCCCATCTGAAAATGGTTTGGAATTATAGAACCTAATAATTCTGAATATATTACACAAAAATATTCTAAATATTCTAAATAAAGCAAATATTTTAGCTAATTAATTGCAAGTGTTCACCACAAGTGTATGTGAATGTTTGAAATGTAGCTGTTGCAGGTTATCTATCCATTCCTTCACCCAAGTGAGCAATGTTTCCTCACCAGCCTCTCTAAATCCAACAGGTCCATAATGATGTCACTAATATCTCTACCTGTGTGCCACACAAGATGCATCAGTCAGGATGATTACACCTCTTCCAGTTGTTTAGCATTACAATAGGAATAAAATCCGTGTGCTGGAAGACCAACACCCTTATTGCCTGCAGTATGAAAATTAATGTTGTTTTTTATGGAACAGGTCCTGCACTCTGCCATTCCTATTACAGTGACATTTTCCATTCTTAGTCTCAACAACATGCCGTTGGTGACCTTAAGTCCATATTTATTTTTCAATAAAGCCCTCTCTTTCCCTGACAAGAAAATGTAAAGTCAACACATGTATCTATGTAGGGGGGAAAAAAGAAAAAAGATTATGTAACACACACCAGATTCCAACCTGATAAAAGATTTTAGTAGATCATAACACACAATTTTTTTTAATCATCATATTTCTATTTGCTTGCACATATAAAAGGCTTGAAGCTTCACTGTGCCAAAGAATTATTTCTACAATCAGAAAGGAGTTCAAGCCCTGTGTGGAGACTGAGTCATCATTGCTGTTTACAAATATATCAAAGATGTGCAGTAAGTTTTCTTCTGCAGGGCAGAAGTGCTAAGAAGACCTGCAATGCTTGTATTTTGTGTTAGAATGAAAAATAGTTGTTTGAAATTCAATGAAACCAGTCCATCTAATTCAATTTCACAGATATTCTTTTACCAGAAGTTTAAATGAATCCATCCTAGATGAGGGATCACTCACACCAGTTCAGAACTGAGCTAAATACTTTTTAACAGCAAAACAGTCATGTAGAAAGATAATTCATCTACCAAAGAAAAACTCCTCAGGAATTGCTCAAAGGCAAAAATAAAGAAAAATAATAAATTTTAAAATGCTCTCTAACAGTAAGACCAGCTTTAATTTGTGATGTATATAAAAACACTTTCTGAAAATAGATGCAGATGTCCTTGGAAGTGAGGTGAGTTAGAACGGAGTGGAAGAGAATTCCTGTCTCAGCAACAAGAAGTAATTTCACTTGGTTTTTTAGCTTTTTTTTTAAGACTGCAAGAGAACAGAATTAAAAGGCTCAGAGCTACTAAAACGGAATTAACTGCACATACAGAGGTAAGGAAAAGAAAGGAAAGAAGGTTGGTCCCTACCATCTCCCACAAACTGAAGGAGGGCGAGATCAATTTGTCTCTTCCAAGGTGATCCTTTCTGAAGTGCAATTCCGTAGCCGGTAGTGGCAAAGATGTATCCGCTCCCTATTGTGACAAGTTTGCAGCCTTCATCTCTTCCAGCCTTGTAATTCAGCACTGCTGCATCATAGATGAAAGCATCCAACTTCCTGAAATAAAAGAAAACATTTTACAAACCAAATCATTAGGGACAGCTGTTGTCAGACTTCTTTTGTCCTTGATGTGAAGACCCTGTTGAATATCATATGGATTCTTTGATATCATTAATTACATATCCTGCTCTGCTGTATCTAAAATTAACAAAAGGCATCTATTTTAGTGAGGGGAAAGTAGGACACATAGTTTTGCATTTCTATTTTAAGGGATGCTGTTAAAAAAAATACCGAGCAGGAGAAACCAAGCTATAAAATGTCTTGCCCTGTTATCTTTCTATCTATGTTCTCAAAATGGGTAATAAATATCTTGAGGTGCAAAATGGTCTCCAAAACCAACACAAATGATAACAGAGAATTTAGAATTGAAACAACAATAACCTATTTGTTTATTTCAATTGCTGAATGAGATTGAAAACGTGAGTTCACCAGTGTTACACACATGCCCTTATTTTACATCTCTTTCCAAAATAAACAGTAAAGGTGGAGGTTAAGTCCTTGATAAGACAAAGCATATCCAATGTATTCAAATAGGCTCCAGTACTGGAGCATATTCAATACAAGCTATCTAAATCCTACTTAAAAATTATATAAAATATTTCTTTATGATTTGCAGACCCAAATGTATTATTTTTGTATCTGGAGCACAGCAGGAACAAAGGAACTTCTGAAAAAGTTCCAGCCTTTCAGCCCATCTACCTAATAATGTGAGAATGGGATAATCCCATTCTCTAAAGAATATAGGGAACACAACAAAAGACAGGAAAACAAATTCAGGAAGGAAGGGAGAAGAGGCAGTGTCCTTCAGGGATACCTTTTCACAGTTAGCAAGAGTTAGAAGGCTGGTGCATGGATATTTCATCAAAGAAGGCAGTGAAAATACACATATAAGAAGAGGAGGCCATTTGGAAGCACAATCACTTGCCAGCAGCAGATCACAAAGGAAAGATACATTCTTATACTGGCAGTAACTCATGTGCAATCTTTAAAAAGATAAAACTTGACTTTATTTTGCATTACTGCCCTCCTCTGCAGCCAAAACCTCTATGATTTCTACCACTTGCACAAGACCAGCAGGCTACAAAGGCAATAGGAAGAAGCTGTTTGGGTCTCAGCCCAAAGTCATTAACTCACTCTCCATTTTCAACATCTTTGTCCCTCCCCCAGGAGGCCAGAGGAGCAGGGAGGACACAGCTACACCATGGGCCTCACAGGATGCTGTAGGTGGAGTCTTCCCTCTGCCACCCTCAGGGGCTCAGCAGCTGCAGGCACTGCCAGCACTGCCTGCTGTGCCCCTGGAGAGCCACAGTGCATTCCTGTGGAGCACTGCTGACTCCTTCTGATGGGATGCAGCTGACAAAGGCTGGCAAAATACTGCTCAGAAGCAGTTGGGGCCTGTATTCATGGCAAGGGAATCATAAAAATAAGTGTGTCGTGGCACAAACAGGTACAAGAGCATCAACTTCAATTACATTATACCAGTATGTACCAGTTGTGAATTCTGTTGCTGTGAAGTTTTGGAATCACACTTGTTTCTGTCTTAAATCAGTTTATGTTTATAAAACTTCTCATTTATAACCATAGAACAGAGCAAAACTTAAACATATCACATTTTGACTACTGACAAAAAAAAAAAACAACAAACCAACAAATTTTCTTATACATCATAATGCAATGTTTGTTCATAAATAACCAACGAACATATTCACACAGAACCCTACCCTTTGCAGAACTCTAAACCAGATATCAAAAATGTGGCACTGAAAGATACCCCTATCTATCTCATATAAAACCAAGAGAAATACCAGGAGAGAATGAAGTTGTTCAATTTTTGTCTACTGTTACAAAAAAGTGAAGAGTGAAATTCCTGTCACTACTTACTGTACTTTATTGCTTCCCTTCAGGGATATTTATCCCAACACTCACCAGTCAAGTAATCAAATTGGAATTTAGTGAAGTAGTTCATTTAGAGAAGTACAGGTGGCTCATGGAACCATTAAAAGAAATAGTCTGGCCATCACTTTTTTCACTTTTCCACTCTTTCCTAAAACTTATTTGGTACAATCTTCAGCTTAAAAAGTAGATTAGCTCCACAAATGTTAAAAGTCTGCCTCCCTCCTTCCTTTAAATGGGTAAATTTAACATGCAGAAAACAATCACTAAACATCTGGTAGGTGATGTCACAAATCCAACCCCAAAATGAAATACAGGTGGCTACGTGGCCCTGGAGGGCTCCAAGAGGGCCCTGGGACACTGCCCAAGCCTGCAGTCCTCGACACAAGATCAGAGTTCTCCAAATGATGGGCTTTGATTCAGCACTTCAGAGACAATCTTTGCTTGTGTAGAGAGCAAAAGCAAAAATCTATGTCCTTGGGGTAGGCTCACAAGGGAAAAAACCCCACAAAAGTGCTTGCTGTCCCCTCAAGATGCTTGTAACTTCTCTGATCTGCAGCAGACAATTACCCAAATCAATACAATCCAACCTCACGCTTTGAGACCTCCGCAGTTACCTGTAGGGAAGGAAGGACACTTCCCCTCCTGGTGGATACCTATGGCTCAGGCAAGGGATGGGAGGTAACAGGTACTGACACTGCTGCAACCAGCCAACCTCAGTTCAAACACCCTGGAATTTGTCATCTGTTTATTCTGGGATTTATAGTTGTGCAATGTAAGCACATAAAACACATGCTGGCAAACACAGAGAAAATATAAAGAGTCAGCTATTCTTCTGTCAAAACAGTCTCAGTCAGAATTACAAAGGAAAAAGATCTCTTCGCTAAAGGCTCCAGGGCAAATGCCTTGTGCTACCTCAGAAATCACACTCTTCACAGGCAGTTTGCCTGCTTAGTCACTAAACACTGTAGTAAAACCTTGGGAGAGAAAGACAAGGCTCAATCACAGTTTCACTCACTTGCTGTGGAATGACATCCCCAGTGTCCCAGGAGTCTGGGCATCACTGCAGTGGGTACAATGAGGAGAGCAGGTTCTGAGGATGCTGAAGGTTTAATTTTGAGGGCTTTTCCTATACTACTTCTATAAGGTCACAATAAATCCCATTATGCAAATCAATTTAAAAACATGAGGCACTTTCCTGACAGATGCTGAGAACTGAGGGTTCTTCTATCAGTTGCTGCCCAATGTCTGAACTATAAATCAAAAAGTTGATTGCCCTGAAAAAAAGTCCTGGTGTCTACACATACAAACTCATATTCAGAATATATATTCCTCACTTCCAACATAAATCTTATGGCCTCTCAAGGTTCAATTATCTCTTCATCATATGCTGATTACAGAAGTACTGTTCCTGCAAAGCTTCAGTACATGCTGTACCCCTGCAGCGTGGGCAGGGAGTAACAAGCCCCAACTGAAGCTCTCAGATGTTAGGGCACCCAACTCTTCCATCAACAGGAGGTGAATTCCTGACACTCCAAATTTTTAAGAACTTCCAGATAACTGCAAACATTTTTCAGTAAGTGTTTCCAAAAATGAAGGCAGCAAAACCTGGGCAAGTCCAAAAATGTGACCCTTTCCGAGTTGTTTGCAGAGCTGGCAGCGAGCATCAGCTCTGGAGGAAGGCAGGGATGTGCACAGGCCAGAAGTCTGCTGGGAACAGAGAGGACTTTCTTTCCTGCTATGTCTGTGTGGGGAAAGCCACAGCTGCTGTTTTGCTTGGCTCTGATGGAAGAGCCAGGCTGTGTGCAAGGCAGGGACTGCTGGACACAGGAGCCCATCCTTGTCTTGTCACTCTCCAGGCAGGACTGGCAAGCCTGGATCTCCAGCTCTCCCTGGCCTTTGTTCTTATGGCAGCAAAACTGAACTGTGCAACACATCTGAGAAGCTTTGCAGTGCTCTAAGTGCTGACCACTCTGTGCTGGAGTTACATCCTCACTGCAGAACAGCTCACATGCACCCAGCACAGCACCCACACCCAGAGCGGCTCAGAGCCTCCTGCAAACCTTCGTCACATACAAACCAACCAATTCACTTGGCACTTCAGTACAGCCACTCCAGGGAGAGAAAAGCTCTGTCACACTGTGTAGGAATGAATAAACTGGTAAGAACTACTAGAAAGCTGAAAGGAGAACTATCAGGACTGGGATGCAGCAAGAGACAAGGTTCATAACTGCCCTGAACTCATCAAACACACCAGGCACCTGCAGCCAGTGCAGAGAAACAGGACCACAGTGCTGTGACTCATCTGAGCAATGGGCAGGTTTGCAAACTTCCTCAGAACTCCTGCAATAATCCTAGCTAGGAGGGAAAATAAACAGTTCGGAATATTTACATAAGAGTGACTACAAAGACAAATGTCTTTCATCACGTAGCAAGCACCAAGGGGAAAGGGGGTGGGGAGAATTTTAGCTCCCACAGAATAGAAGAACATCAGATGTTATAAAATTATGAATTGGAATAGTCCTAGAAAAACTGAAAAGAGCATTAGTGAATGTAATAATTTGAAGTGGGAGATCTGTGAAAAACAAATGTGGACAGTCTTGTACCTAAACATTTATGAGTCATCAAGAAGGATAAGAGTTGAAAAATCAGAATAGCTATTGCAAAAACCAATTCTCAAGCACTGCTGCACACATTCAAAAATGCCTGCATAAAGAAAATTAATGTTAAAGGAAAAGGTACAGAAAAGCAATCTCAGAAAAGCTGAAAACACTTCCCTATAATTTTCCCCATCTTTGTTTCTCAAATTCCTATGATGGAAACTGAAAAGAAGGATTAGGAAAATGCTTTTTTATTAGTCACTTATTCCTCAGCAACTGAAATATAACTCGGTTGGAAAATGTTCCTTTGCTTCCTTAACCAACTGCACGATCCTTCAGTGATTTTGTTTTCCTGAGAGAATGAGAAGCAAAATTCTAAAATGCCAATGTGCTCAGCAGTTCTGGAGCCACAAGCAGCAATCCAGCACATTAGAGATCCATCTCTTTCAGTAACTTTGTGTCCTGCTGTGCTCTGTGTCAAAGTACTCGGAATAGGAGAAGTATGTTCAATGTAGTCCTGTTTGTTTCCCTTCTTTCATTTCACTGTCCAGCACTGGAGTGTATGGAACAAATAATACTGTGTTTCCCTTGAGATCAGGGAAACTGGAGCATGACTGAAGTCGCTTTCCAGTTTTTAAGTGCTGCAGTAACTTCAAACATACAATATCCACAGCAGAATTAATTCCTTGCTAAAGTGGCACCATTTGGTGCAGTATTCATCCATCGGATCCAGGACGTTAACTTTAGAATCAATTTTTCCTCACTCTCATTTCTTCAGGTTTTCCAGCACTCCAAATCTGTTCTTGTCATGGCCAGACAAAAGCTGTGCATTGTTACCAACACAGATTTGGCTTACACAGACCAGGATGAATGTAACACAGAAGGGCACCACCACAGCAATGTGCTTGCACCGCATTTTGCTGCAAACAGCTGTATCACAATGACTTCTCTGCATTATTTTTGATTAAGAGTATCTTGCAACTCAAATATGCACCTTCTGGGGCTTGTTCTGAAAATTTAAAGGTCAACTGCATATTTATGAATAATTATTCATTAAGAGTTACATACATTTTATTCTGAGGAAAGACAGTGAATGGAATCAGACCCGTTTTTGAAATTTGCCTGGGTGTCTTAAACTAAGAGATGTCATTCCTCAAATCTGGTTGTAAATAAATGCAAAAGAGACTACAAAGATTATTACATAATAGGTGCCATATCTGCTTAATAAGACTCCAGTTGTGTCTCTTGTAAGCACAATATTTGAAATTACTGTCTTATTGCAAATATCAGACTGGAAGCCTATGAATCCTCAAACAATATTTTCAACACTACCTCCCCTCTTTAACCCCATTATCTTTTAGTTTTGGAGAGGCGCAGCTCATTTTCAAAACATTCTGCAAAAATCTTCACTGCTTTTCAGCTTTTTTTGCTTTTAAAAGTAAATTGCATTGCCTTACATGACCCTTAAAGTAGCATTTATAATTTGGTATTAGGCAAAAAAGCCCCAGTATCCACTTAAGGCTGGATTAAACATAAGCACATATTTTAGAGATCGTCAATAGTGTTCCTGGGAAGGCAGCAAGTGCAAAAATACTGGGTTTAAAATATGATGGATTTACATTATGAATTTATATTTTATCCCTTCTTTCTCCACAGAGGAGATAAAACGAAAGTATGTCAAGAGTGTACAGTGAGGGACACAGGGTCATTTGTTTGTCTCTGTGTCCAGGGGATCCGGTGCTGAAAGGTCACCATGGAATGACACAGCAATCAAAGGGAAAGGACTCTGCTGTGAGGATGAGGCTTCAATGAAAGCCCTCTGAAGTGATGCTTTGATACTGCTGCAGCAAGAGGAGCAGATATTTAACCTTTAGCATGAAGAACTGTTGATTTCTTTTGCCCAGATTTTACCAAAATGCATTTCTGATAATCTGAGGTTATCTGATGCATTTCATCACCAGCAGTGACTTTCTCTTTTAGTACATATTCAAATAGCTCCACGTAGCACTGAACTTCACAAGCATTGAATGGATTTCTTGACATCCTGACACTGCCAATTCATTAGGGGAAAATTCAACAACCACCCTCCTGCAACAACACAGCTTAGCAAAGTATAACCCAGTTACATGATGAACTCATGAGCAGGGAATGAGCTTTCAACTCTTCTCCCAGCTCTGTCCTCACTTCAGTCTTCACACAGAAAATGGAGACATAAAATTTGAAAGAGCAAGTTCTGACAGACATTAACACCATCGAGAGAGATTGTGGAGGCTGCACCTCCTGTCAGGGCAGTCCCAGCTGCCACAAAACCCTCTGGTAACTCTCCTCCATCACTTGTTCTGGTCACCTGAACGGGCACACTCACCCTCCTCACTCACAGGAGCTCCCATTCACCACCCCTCTGTCCATCCACCTTCCCAGTCCCTCCAACATTTCCCTTAGCAACAAAATAATGGAAAGTTTAGTTTGCCTTTATGATTAATTTATACAATGGAAGTGTCCCACTTCACATCTCAGAAGCCAAGCCAAGAAGTTTTTTGCAACGCATCAGTTTATCAAAACACAAAAATCTGAAGAGCCGAGTAGGGGGAATATATTTTTAGATTAAAGGTTTTGTCCCAGTTACAATAGCATAATAAAGGATATATTCAGCTCAGCTCACCAAGCACCTGATCTCAACCCCAAATCCAATTAAAACTAAAAACTTAGAATAGCTTCTCAAAAGAGGGGTCAGGTGTGACACAGCTACTTCCACCTGTTCATTTAGTTTGTAATAAAAGATAATAGATAATTTAATAATTTAACCCAGAGAAGCACTCAGGTCCTAAAAATACTAATACAGATGCATGAGATAACCTAAAACAAACAAACAGGCAAACTAATTAAGAAAAAAAGAGCCCCCAGAGAAGCACTCAGGTACTGAGCAAAGGAATTAGAAATAAATCACTACAAAGCATTTTTTACCTAGAGGCAAGTTTCTATTGATCAGGTGAACAGGGCAGACAGGCTTCCCCCCCGCTTAAAAAACAACAACAACAAACCCAAACACCAAACAATCAGCAAAAGAAGCGATGTGTTTGTCTTATGGCCATGAAAAAATTCCTAAAAATGTAAGAATTACAAGACTATGAGAATAACTGCATTTCCTGAAAGGACAGCAAGTTATGGGGAAACAGGGATCAGCCACCAGAAAAACTGATGATAGAAAATCCTGCCACAAGGGAAAATGCCATAGGAGCCTTTATGTCTGTGCTGCCAGCTTGGTGGCACTTTGTGTGCAAACCCTGCACTCTGCTCACTTCAGCAGTAACACCAGCAGCACAAGTAGGAAAGTTGTGCTCATCCACCACACATTTCTTCTAAGATATTAGATTTTAGAATTGATACTTTACTAAACAGATCCTCTGAAAAATGTTCCTAAATGGAACAGTAGATTTAAATGTTTTCACATCTCCATGGTGTTTCAGCACAGGCAGCAGTTGCCCAGTTGCAAACCGACTTTCCAATTCTTAGCTTGGGTGACTACAGCTGTAACATCCACTGCAAATCATTGCCCTCAGAGTGCAATGCCAAAATGAACATTAGAATGAACATTGAAACAAATATTACATTGAATTAGTACAACAGAAAGCATCATAATTTAAATCGAAATTAAATTACAGCCGCCATCTGATGCCAAACTAAATGAAGTCATTGATTGCAGAAGTTGTCTGAACCTGGTCAACCAGGAGAGAAAATACTGAATGGGCCAAAACTGTTTAGCAAAGATTTCTTTTTTACAGAAGGTCAGGAAGGAAATCGTTACTTACATTATTACCTCCTTGATATGGTTTTAGGGAAAGTGCATTTATATTTGTACAATAATTTAGCATTTACTGCCAAAATTGACAGGGATAAGGAGACATTCTGGAGAACAGCAAATGTTTTGCTCTCCCAGGTAGTTCTAGATCTCTGTTCAGTGCTCTTTGACTTAGATGTTTCCCCCCAAATATATATGGTGAGCAATACCTGTATGTGGACCAGAGATCCTCAGTGGCTTAGATTTAGGACATAATAACCTATGGCAATAGATTATTGCAAACAATAGATGGGGGAATGAAAGAAAGAAAGCAGGAATGGATGCTACTGTCCCTGAGCAGATCTTCTGGGCTTCAGACAAAATGGCATTTCATGTGCTACAGGCTGTATTAACCCCATCAAGTTGAACAGCTCCAAATTACTCACCTTCCACCAATTCCTTCCGTTTCTTTCTGAGCTTGTTTAATTTGGTATTCACAACCACACCATACCATACCATAACATACCATTTGGTATTCACAAGCTGATCTCCAGGCTGTAACTATGTAAGTTTAACTCCACAAATGCAATATTCTATCAATCACTGCTGAACTTTACAAAGGTCTGGTGCCAAACAGAGAAAAGGCAGAGGGAGAGACTAAGAGAGACAGGAGAATGCAAAGAGAAGAGACCAACTGATGGCCACTTTTACTTGAACAAAAAAAAACTTAAGTGGCTGACAGTTGTGATTATTTCAACTTGCCAGTCCTACAGAAGAACAATTTCTGAAGGTATTTCCACTCCAGCTATGAGGTAGAAGGTGTGGAGGCATAAAAGATGATACTCTATATATGATTTATGGCAAAAGCTGCCTGAACTCATCAGTGCTTCAGACATGGTCCAGCTCAGTTTCAGGTTTCATTTGACTGTTTTAAAATCAATGTTCAGTTCAGGTTTTTTCTAAGGAGTTCCCATAGTCCTGTCTCACAGCTCTATTGAATTTTTTATTTTGTCTTTCAGACCAGCTGCAGAAATGAATTCCTCTAAGCGTCAGCATCCAAAAATGTCCAAAAGTTATATCCAGAATAATGGTCCAGTGGGTGCCTTTGTACGGAAATAGTGCAATCCAGGAGGTGGATAAATCAGTCCTCTAAGCTATTTTATATTCCTGACCATTAGTTACAAGTACCATTGACAGTGAATTATCTGAAACATTAATTTTTCACCTTATGTCATTGCCAGTCCCTTCCAACTCAGAATATTCTATGATTCTCTGATTCATGTATTGGATTCATCACCCCCTTAAAAGAATGATCACCTGGCACAATTATTTGCCCTTTCAGAGTCTGAAAAAAATCTTTTAAATTACTATCCTATGGATCTGATGAAACAACATTTAGAGATATAAGTTTGATTCACCAGCATTTTTCCTTATTAAAAAAAAAAAAAAGCTAATTCCTATCTTAGATTATAAACTTTATTGTAGTAACAACAGATGCAGACTCAGGAAAATATTTTTCCAGAGGCAAGTGAAACACATAAGTTTCAGATTCAATAGTTAAACTGGTGTTTAAATTGTGAGTATCCTCAAAGAAAGCCTTCACACTTTGAAAGAGGAGAACATCATTCCTTCTTCATTAAAATCAGGACATACTTCAACTACAGGCTGCTGTTTCAGTGACATCTTAAAAACACAACTGGAGCAAAAATAACCCATCTAAGAAAGGGCTATTTCAGCTGCTGCTTTTGATTTTTTAAGTCCTGTTTTTAAAGCTTGGGAGAAGCACAAACCCAAGCAGGCTCAGAATAGGGAGCTTTGACAAGTAGCCCATGTGAAAGCAAGAAAACACCATGTTTTAGACTGATAGCTGGATAAAAAATTATTGGATACAGTATTTTAAAATTTAGCTGTAAAATTTAGTGTAACGTTGTGCTTCAAAAACAGCTGTCTCCAGCACAGTTTCTCTCTTCATGTATCATAACAGGCATCCAGGAGGGTTGCAAGCAATAAATTATTATGACCACAGACATCTCGTGCTGCCCACTGACCTTTTCCTTCCTCCCTCAAATGCTCGTCAGAGTCAACCACCTCTGGCAAATTCTTAAAAATTGGTAAAAGAATTGCTCCGTGTACTGTAACATCAAAAGTTTAAGTGTGAATATTCTCCATTACAAATACTGCAAGGTGTTGTCAATCAGAAATAGTCAAAAAATATTGAGCCACTACTTTAAAAGTTTGACATTTTATGTGTGCTTAACATTTCTGTGAGTTCTGGTTGTAAGCTGTTATTATCTGCCCATAAGAACAATTTGTGTTTTTAATGAAAAAAACAAAACAAAAACCCCGCAATTTTTATTTCAGACAACTTCTCTCACAGCTTTCCCTCCTCATTTGAGGTGAAAACCACAGAAAGAACAAAGACTGGAAAGGTTTTCCTTTGGTGAAAATTTTGATGGCAATTTTCCTGGAAAAATAAATTGAAAATATCGAAATAGGTTTTGCATTGAAGTGGAGATGTGAGATGGCTGCCTAAAAGACAAGCTGGGTTTGTCTTTAACTTTAGGCACATCACCACTTTAATTGGCAGACCTAATTAACAGAAGGACCTGCTGGGCACAATCTGAACTGTGTTCCAGCTGAGAGAAACAGGGATTTTTGCCTCCTGGTTATGCCTGTGCCACGCAGCACAAGCTGCCAGGGCAGCCTCTGACCTGGTTGTATTTGTTCAGCAAATAACAGAGTGTGTGAAGCTGTGAATTGGATACAATTTATAATCACTGTGAGCACAACAAAAATCCAATTCAGGCCAATAAACTCAGAGATGGAGGGTTAAAAGGCCGTTGGGGCCTTCTGGGGTCTTCTCTTGCACTTTCTCTGCTTAGTGCCACAGGATACTATAAAACATATTAATAATCATATTGTTTTCACACAGGAGAGAGGGCTCACACAGAGGAAATAACTCCTCATGCCATTTGCACTGCTCAGATGCTTCCAGGTGTTTCTGCTGGCATTTGCCACTAAAGGATGCCGAGGAATGAAATCATCATGTGTCCCTCTCAGAGTGGTGACAGCTCAGGACACCCTGCAGGCCCAGAGCAGCTCCTCAGGGCACAGCTCATTAATTGTGTGGATATAAAATCACACATTTGATGACCCCCCACGTGCGAGGCTGTATCTGACACAGCTCTGGCAGAGCAGATGTGCTGCCACCACAGCACCACCCTTTCCAAGAAGCTTCGTAATTCCACCAGCATGTCAGAGACAACGAGGAATCAGGAATTAAATTCTACGTGTGTATAAAGTTCCAAGCATTTAACAGGAAGGAAGATGAAGTCCCAAGTAAAATTTAGCATCAAACCCCTGAATATACAGCCACAGCTGTTAAAATTGTAAACCATTCACAACAGTGAGGGGGTCTGCAGATGTACAAGGGGCTGCTTCCCTGTGGAACATCAGGGATTCCTTGCTGCAGGTTCCTTGAAATGAAGTGATGGGCGGCAGGCAAGTGATTTCCCATTTTATCCCTAGACTAAAAAAAGGCCTCTCCCAATTAAATTTTCTCCTTTCAGCCATTAGCAGTTAAATCCCAGACTGTATGCCACTGTAGCTGTGCTGGGGCAAAGGTGAGAACATGAAATGCATTTCCAGTTTATTGCCATTGCAGTTTCTCCTCTTGACAGATTTACAGCAGCAAATCACTCATACTCAGAGAAACGCTGCATGCAAACTCAACAGCTATGAGCTCATACAACCCACACCAAAGAATTGCAATGAGACAGGTGGTTTTGCCTGCAAAAAGATAGTACTCTTTTATCATAATCTCCTCAGGAGAAATATAGCCAGGCAAACAAACAAACCAACCCAAAGAACCATTGTAAACATAACAGAATAATCAGCAACTTCCTATTTGGGGACTTATTCTCTCTTCAAGAAGCAAAATCAATAGGATCTGCCTTTCTGGGACAGCGGGTTCTCAAAATATAGATGAATTAAATGAAGCATAGACAGAAATGCTTGCCATGCATTTTTAAAACTGTATTTGATCAATACACTTCTAAAGAACTCAGAGGAGCCACCGTGGCTCTAACAGGGCTGGACATCACCCACCAAGAATACATTAGCTAATGTCTCACAGACTTTACTCTTCTGAATAATGCTCAGGGCAATAACTGCCATTTCTGCTCTCATTAAAGAACAAAACCCTAGCAAATTCCTGAGCTGCTCAGTCCTGCCTAAGGAGCAATGCCAGGCTCTGCACGTAGCACAGCACATGTGGGCCACCTGATCCCTTAAATGCAGGAAGTTTAGTGAAAAACACAAGTACAAGCTTGTAAGACCATCATTGCTTTCAGTACTGGATTGTATTGAAGGAGGGACAATATTTTGCCATTTTGAAAATTATTCAGTAGTACTTCAATGACAAGATCTTCCCTTTTAAAAGGCCTGGTTGCAAACGGATACATATAATTAATAATTAAAGTTCTGCTGTTGTTCAAATGGTGTTTCAGGAGGTTTCTGAGAATTATATCTGTGAATCTCAGAAATAAGACCCTAGTGACAAGAGATGGATATTACTGAGGCCTTACAGATTTTTTAAAGGTATTTTCAGAAATAAAGGTTGATTTCTTATCAAAGGGGGAAAACCAATATAGCTGATAAATTTGCTTTTACCAGCGATAGCAACAAGCCTTCATGAATAAGATTCTACAAATACCCCCATGGGGATTCACCTGAAGGAGTAGGTATAATATCAGTGTCAGACTAAAGCAAAAATCTCATTTCTATGTTGATTTGCAGAATTTCCAAGCTGATGATCTCAAACATTTTTTATGTTGATTGAACAAGATAGGTCCAAGTCTATTGCCAATGTAATGAAGTTTCTTGTTTTAATTTAAAAAAAAAAACCAACACAACAACAACACACAAAAGCAGATACTTCCCTTGTACATTAATATTTTAAACACTACCAGCTTCACCTCTCAAAGATGAAAGCAGAAAGGGACTGGGTGTGTTTTTCAGGCTTCCCAGATAGAGCTGTGTGCACACTCACCTCTCACCCTCACACCAGACCAGGAAATAGAGGCAGGAAACCATTTATTTTATGCACTTCTATTCATATTTCTGCCCCTGAGGTTTTTCCTGGCCACGTTAACCACTGGACTGAAGCAGCTGATTTTCCACTTCTTGAGAGAAAGTGAGATATAAAAAAAAATCCAAACCAAAATGAAACAAAACACTTTTGGTTTTCATTTGTTTTCAGAAATCTGTGCATCTGAAACTTTACATTTGTTGTCTTCCCACTTTCTTCTTCCAGTTCAACTCAGTAACATTATGTTTTAAACACAGTGGTCCCAAAGATCAAGATATTCCCAATATATCTCAAGATCCTAATGCTAATTAAAGCTATCAAAAAAGATTGAAGACTTTGAGATGCAGCACAACCAGACTGAACTGTGACAAGACACTACTCATGATTTCAGTCTATTTAGCTCAGGGGCAAGATGTGTAGCATTATTCAATCTTTAAGTATTGCTTCATTGCTGGTATTTTTTGCTCCACCTTAAAATTAGAATCAAACACTATATAAAAGGAATTAAAGGGGACTAAGTCTCATGTCTTCAGCCAAGCAAAAGTAGTTTTAAAATTGGGATTGGAAATACATACAAGTTCTACAAACATTTTTCAGGAATAACACAGGTACAATTTATTTTATCTTACAGGAGCAATTATCAACCAGACAATCTTTGCAAGTCCTTCTCTGGTCTATACATCATGACTATAATTATCAGATAGTTCATCTTCAAAAAACTGTGCAGAAGCAGCAAACCACACATAAGAAAAGTCACTTGTTCTATCCCCAAAGATGGGAAAAAAAAAAAAAGCACAGAAATAGATTTGGAAAGAGATAAAGATGAAAAAAGACACAAAATAGCTGTTATAAGGTGAGCAGGACACACATACTGAAGAGGAAAACAGAAATTACACATTTGCTTGAAAGCAGCAGTTTGAGGAAGAAGAGATAGGTCATCCCCAAAAAAGGATGTTAGCATAGACTCCATGGGACAAGATGTACTAGAAATCATGGGATGAAGTAAATCAGGGAGGGGGAAGTCTCAGTCAGGTCTAGTTAAAGATGAAAAGGCAAACTTCACATGGAAGAGAGAAAGAATCTGGTCAAATAATTCATCAAGGGGAAAGGAAGAAGCCACATCAATGTGTATTGAGGAACAGAACAGAAAAATTGGCAAAAAAAGTGAAAAATGATGGTTTTGAAGAATACAAGTCTGAAAGCAGCTGATGCCATACTGTTCAATCCTTCTGTAGGTGCCACCAGACACAATCCTAAGGAGCACAGCTGTGTGTGGCAGTTACTTATATTGGTTCAGAAAACACTCGTGTGGCAGCTGATTTGTACCATCTGCTGCAGGAATATCAGTCAAGCAGAGCAAGGTACACACCTGGGGGTGTCCACACTGAGCAAGCACTTAGAAGAGGAGAGAAATTTCAGCAGGGAAAAAGAGATCTATAAAAAACGAATATTTTATGCTGTCAAAATGAGCAAAGCTTCTGAGGGAGAGCAGCAGCTGGCACAGGAACAGCCAGTCTGAGTTTTAGTGGATGTCCTGAACAACCCTGCAGTCAGGTATCCCCCTCAGCAGTTTTTCAGGGCTTTCAGTAGCACAAATGGTTGGTGAAAAGTATAAGGAGTACCCATCCCCCAGATAAAATATCCACCCAAGGGAACCAGCCCTGGCAATGACTGAAATCAAGGACAGCTCCTTCTTTAAAAATTCACAGCAGGAATGGCAGCATTCAGCTGACTACCTGTAATGCATAATTTAGCTGTCACCCAGGACATGTGACCTGCATGGGCTCGGTCAGAGAAGGAGCTCCAGTTTGGAAGATGCTGGGCAAGGCTGATCTCATGCTGTGTTACATGTCTGTCCTAGGGTGGGACAACCCACACCTGGGAAGTGCCAGCTGAGAATGCCCTGAGAAATGAAGACAGAGAGAGTCCAGGCAGCAGCATGGAGACAGCAGTGAAGGAAACAGCTGGAAGGATAACTTTTTAAAGAAGGAAATCTTCACTCTAAGAAAATAGTTGAGGATTTCCAGGTGCTTTGAGTAAGAAACGTTTACAATTCCCTACAGTAAGGAATTGAAGGAATGAAAGTAAAAATTAAAAGGACAGGCAGTTTCTCAAAAAGGATCAAAAGTAACAGGTTATTTTAGTATAGGAAGAAATGTGTCCTGTGTTCACCCTAAATAATAGCAGGAGAGATGTTCCTTGAAACAGCCACTAGAGTAGATGTACTTAAACCCACCATAGTAACTAAGTCTTCTCACTTCAAAACAAAACCTAAATAAAGTATATTGATAAATTATGATTATGGTATTATTAACAAAAATGCAGATGTTACTATCAAGCCTGTTTAGAAAAAAAATACTAGAGCTAACACATTCCTGTCACTCAGATGAATACGGATATGAGTAGTGAGTCATTCTCATACATTTGGAGGATTAAGAATGAAAATTCAGTCTCTTTGTCCAACCAGGCAGAATGGGCTACTTCAGAGAGAGAAAAGGATGGATGGAAACCAAGTCTAAATCTCAGATCTTGAGAAAGAAGGTCAATAATACTTGCCAGAACATTTACTAAGATTGTCAGAAGCAGGATTAGACAGTTCTGCAAAGATAACAAGGAACTGCACAAAAGATGTTCTGTGAGCCTCCAGCCAAATCCAGGTCCATCTGTATTATCTGCCTTCAAATTTGAGAAACACTAATTCTGCCCTTTGAAACTATTTTACATAGGACATTGAGGCTTCCACGGAATTTTAAAATAGCCATACAAATCCCAGGCAATCGTTTTCCTTTCTGATATCTGTACAGTGTAGTTGAAAAGAAAAAAAAAAAGAGCCATTACTGCACAGCTGCCTGACATCAGTCTGTTCAATATCAAAGCACAGATCAATATCTCTCAGTTTCTGCAAAGTCTACAGTATTCTTTAAAATTCATGGGAAAAAAGCTCACCCAGTTTTCAAGCTGACCAAGGCATCTTCAACTCCTTTCTGATTAAACTTCGTCATGTAAAGGTGCATATCAGGGTAGTTGTTTCTGATATTCCTCTCAGTGCTTCCATTTGGGACCGTTCCAAATCGAAAAGGAGGTGAGTAATCATGTGGCCTTTGAAACTAGAAAGAAAGGGGGAAAGCAAAGCATTTCAGGCATTCAAAATGTAAAGAAGGGCAATTTCAGGCTGAAAAACACAGAAGTTGTATAATCTGCCTCAAATTTCTTCTAGGCAAATGCTGTGGATTAATTCAGGTCTATTATACCAGAAACTGTCTTCACAGTGACTGAACTTACAGAAGCATCTACATCCAAACTAAAACCAGCTCAATTTTACCACTGAAATGTGACTTTCTCCCAAGCATTGTAATATGGCAGGACAGCAGAAACTGGAAGATCCTCATCTGCCAGCATTCTCCCTAGAGAACCCAAAGTGTGCCAGCAGACACACTGGTAAACAGCAGTGAAAAGGAAACAGAGCTTTGTTGGTAGTCATTTCACACTTCCATCTCAGCTGGGACACTGTGGGTCCACACAGGAACAAAGGGAAAGAGGATCATGCTCAGCATCCGACAGGGAGCACAACACACTGGTCCCACAGGATTGCTGGGGATTGCAGGAAGCTCTGCCAGAGAGGGACAGGGTGAGGGCTGGCCTTCCCTACACCGCTGTGATTCAAGGGGAATAAAAGTTCTTGCAGCTTCCCCAGGGGCTCATGGGACATGAAAAGGGCTTCTGGAGCTCTCACACCTATATTCCTAATCCCTATTCATTCCTGCCATTTCAAACTACAAACCATTTGCTTGAGGGCATATAGGTTTATCCTACAATTCCATATTGCATCAGCACAGACAGGGGATATGTGCAAGGGAATGGCAATAGCCCAGGGCACAGTCAGGGTTCAGACCTGGCAATCATTCAGATAATCTCACAAAAATTCTTGCTCACAGATCAGAACATTTTATACGAGCCTTTGCAAGATCTTGGAAAACCAAGTGACACCCGAGGATTAGATTAAAATGTCTCTTTAAGAAACAAATGAAAAAGGTCACTCAAATTAGGGGAACTACTGGCTAATGAGGAAATTGAATTGAGCAATTGATAAAAGCAGCCACCCATAAATTCCATGGTAAAATGCACTCTGGTTTTAGTGTTGAAGTTAGAAGAGCAATCTATATATCCTCTGCTGCAAGAGCCAGATAATATTTATACAGTTGCTGATTCCTTTGGAGCTGCATATGAAATATTTCTCTTTTTAACATTTAGTCTCAGGGCATCCAGAATTCCCAAGATACAGTACCAATTTGCAAAGAGAATACAAATAGGCTTATACAAACCTGGGAGTATTTTCAATTCCATCAAACCTTGACTGTGAAATTATTGCTGCAACACTATTTTCTTGTTACAGAACTACAATTAAATGCTTCATTTTAATTAAGTATATTTTGACAAAGCATAAAGGAACGAACTCTATTTTTCTCTATTTGTTTAGCTAACAGATGTCTTGCTTTTCTCATTTTCCCTTTTCACAGCTTTACTGTTTAAATTATTACTTTGCTACTACTTTTACACATAGTAATTGACCTATGCACTAAAATTACACTGTACACTAGTCATGGTTCTTAGTCTATATTTGCTATCTCCTATTTTGAGTTTATTATGCAGCACTGAAACAAAACCTGCTTTTAAATATAAGTCCAGAGATTCTACTGATATGAATGTAACTTGCTGTCAACTTTATTTCAATCTACAGATAATGTATCTCTGAAGTATTGAGATGACTTCCACTATCTCCTAATATCTGTATCAAATTTCCCAATCAATAGAAATGGAAATAATTATTAAAGAAACATTGTTGATTTCAGGACCTGTAAAAATTGCTGCTGTTCATATCCCTGATATTTTTTTGGAAATTCAGCTGTGGTGAGTACTCTGCAAGCTCAGTTCCCAATCCTGAGGTATGGCAGGGGAACTAGGGCAACAGGGAGATGATGGTGGAGTAGTCTGGTAATGTAGAAGTGGAGTTTGCTTCTGAATAGTCTCACTTTTCAAGAACATTCATATGAATCTAAGATGTTGGGAGGTGTTTCCTCTCATGGAATCGTTGAAAGAATTAAGACATCTGTCCAAATTGAGCATTCAAGGAACACAAATATTTCTGCAGGAGAGCAGAGAGGAATAAAAAGCCCTACTTCATTCAGAAATCACAGAGATAAAAGGCAGATGAATAGTTCCAAACACCATCTACAGACTGGAATTTCTTGGCATGAACCAAGAAATTTTAACAGCCACAAGGAGATAATTTTCTTGAAACCATTGTCTGTTACTGACTGCTCACAGACTACTTGTAAAGAAAGAAAAGGGTTTAAATCTTTTTACTAACACTGCACTCATAACTAAAGTGCATAAAGTTCTTATCAATGATATTAAACTTATATTCTGTGAACTGACACATCCTGGAGAAGCACATGGGCTCTGTGACTGCAGCAAAGATCTATGTGGCAGGCATGAGGCAAAAAAGAAAAAAGGATAAAGGCCCCACATGCATCCATTTTCCCTGGAGCCCCACGATGGGAAACAAAATATATTGTGTTTGCTAGGAAGTAATTTTCTTCCTAGACATTTTATGGAACAGCAATTTTTTAAATCATGAACAAAATTCTTAAATTGAATGCACAAGCCCCCTTCTTGAATCATAGTTGAATCATAGTGAATCATAGAGATCTACTGTTAATCTGAAGACTAACCATTCCATTCTTGTCTCCCCATGCTCTGCCACCCAACAGAACTATTGCACGTGGCAACAGAACTCCAATCCTTTGCTTTTATTTTATTTAGATGCATTAATAAAACCAACAATTTCATTAAGCCAGCAAAGTGATCTTTCACAAACATTAAATACTGACTTCATCTGAAGATTTACTGGCTTGCCTGAAAAGGCTGCTGTTCAGAGCTGCTGTTTGTTATTGTTCTGGATTTTTTAAGGAACTGTGGAAAATATTACTAAAATAGTAGAAAATAATAAATAACCTCTGTCTGCTAGCAGGAATTTGTTGGGAGTGACAGAATAACACCCGTATTTGAACCCTCTCCTTTCTTTTACCAGATGGAGAACTGACATTCTGATTTCTGATCTTAGAAAAATAAAGCCATTATTCATTCCAAGACTGTTACTATGATCACTGGTTACTGAAATGCAGTCAATATCTATGTCTAAGCACCCTCAAAAAGCACTGTAAAGGTCTGATATCGGGTAGTGGTGAGAAGGGTTGGGGTAAGAGGACACCCAAACCACCCATCATCCATTCTGCCTTTGATCTCAGCCTGCTCTGTTTTCACAGACACATCTCTAGGTAACTGCAGAACTTGGGCCATCTTGGTGCACAAAAATATAAGGCCAAGGTTACAAGGATACTCTGAATCCTGCAAAAAGTGTGGAGGAATCTCAGCAGACAAACACTTGGCAAGACAATTCTGTCCACTGCTACCTACTCTCCCTTGGTAATCTCTCTTTCATGACATGCAACAGGCATAAATGGCCTCAAAAGTAAGAAATGTCAGCTTTGCTGGATACTTTGGACTCATTTTCTGTACCTTTTTATGAAGACAAAGCTTTTAAAAAATCTTTTACATATACAAGAAGAATGTCAAAACATCATTTTCTCCTCGTTTTCTGAATCACTTGAGTTTATGAACACCCACCCCTAGTGACTCCAGTACATGCTGTGCCATGTATTTCTGGGTGACACTTGGATGGCATGGCATTCAGGAATTCATCAGCAACATTTCAAAAGTTGAGGGAAACTATGAAGAGGTCTTAAAGCACTGAGGGGTAAAACAGCACGTTATCAGGTGTCCGGAGTGTAACACATTTCCTGAATGGGAGGATATTGAATGCTCAGGGTCAGGATTGACTGCTCAGAGAGAAGGATTTTTTTCCCTGATTTTTCTCTATAGTCTATCCCATGAAGAGCTCAAAACAATCCTGAGATACTGAGAAATTCCAGTATCTCTAACTGGGAATACTGCATTGTACTGACAGGAGAACTTGACTCTTCAGGTGTGGCAGTGGGAAAAATGGGAGGAGGGAAGAATAAAGAATAGCAAACTGATGTACCAACCCAAAAGAGTAATTTTTATTTTTATTTTTTTAATTAAGTGAACTTTTAGATATTACTTATCCCAAATTGATTACACCCATACTTCTGGCCCTTCTCATTGGCCTTTGCATGTGATTGCTTTGCTTGCTGCAAGGGACACAGTTCTCCACTGAACAAGAGCAAAATCCTAAATTCCTGAATTTTTCTCCTACTAACAGCATTGCAGCAACAAGGCAAGGAGGGGAGAAATATAATTTAATATCAATCAGATTATATTCCTATAAATTATCCTTAATTGCTGGAATTTTTAAAATCTGAGAAACCTGAGGATTGTGGAAGAGGCAAAACCTGTGTACAACAAGAAGAATGTTCAGAAATAGATCATTGTTTTTCTGGACTTCTGACTTGTTTAATTTAATCAGAAAAGTCATGGCTCCCCTGACTTATCTCTATGGGCTTCAGGCAAAGTTTGAAGAGCTGAAAAATAAAAACAAAGGAGGCAGATCAAATAAATGATCAGCAGACCACACAAAACCAGATGGTATTTTCTGATTCAAGTATTTTTCTATTTTTATTCTACTTTTTGCTGAAATAAAATCCTCCTTAGCAGACAGAGCAGAAAGATGACAGAACTCAGGAAGTTATTAGGCAAAAGCTACAAATCCTGACCTTTCCCAGCCCATGGGGGAGTGGCAAAGAGCCAGAGAGGGGGAGGTGAGGCTGCACTGTCAGACCCAAATCCCTCTGCTGTGCCAGGTGCAGGCCAAATCCTGCCAAAACCCAGAGTGCCCAGGAAAACACTCTGCACTTTCTCACACACAGGAGAAAGACGCTTCTCAAGTCCATTTTTTTTAATCCTCAAGAGAGAATACCTTTTAGTTGTCTCTTCTAAGAGTATTCTCTTAACATAGAGGTATGTTTAATCACCTTCATGATCTATCAAATGTTTTATGACAACACAACTTAATGAAAACAAAACTATTATAATTTTTTTTCTTTTCATCTGTCTTTCCTCGAGCCATGCTTGCAATTCATGCTTAATATTCCAGGCAATCAATCAAAGGCTGTTCATAAAAAGCAGTTAAAACAGAAAAACCAGATACAAGGTTATCTGGGCCGTTGCCTTTTTTTGAATAACCATTTCTTTTATTTGCTTTTCTCTGAGAAAAATCCCTTGTGAAGACATCCCCTGGGCTACACTGTATTTAAATATTCCTTCCTAATGTCAATATTTAGATTCATTTTAAAACAACTGGGCACAGACTTGACAACAACACATCCTTCATGTCTCTTGTGTGTATCCATCACAACAATAATTTTGCAAATGGACTTCAATTCCTCTGTGCAATATCACTGTTACAGTACAGTCACAGAAATGAAATAAAAAAGAAGTAATTACTAGGTTGCTGATTTGTAAGTCTGTTGATTAAATTCTCAAGTACAAAGACCTGGGAAGGGTTCTTTCATTAGAAGAAAGTTCAGCCTAGCTGAAACAATATGAAAAATAAGAATATTTATTATTTATCAGTCTGTGCGAAACTCGAGTTTAAGTGAACTATAAGGCTGCTGCTCCGAGTGAAGTTCTCACAGAAGTCCTTGAATTGGAAAAATGTCTTCCACAAACACATCAAAACTCTGTGCCTTATCATATGCAAGGTACATCTCTCTTTAATGTGATAACACAAACTGCCAATTTTTTTGTCTATTTTTCCTATTTATGCTTGCATTTTATACAAGAAAAACATTCAAACATTCACAGATAATATGGATAATTTTTATCATTCCTCTTTATTTATTTATGCTGGTGCCGCTTTAAATCTCAACTATTTCTATCACTTCCTTGCACACTATATAAAAAGCAGAAAGACATATTTTCAGGAGCATTAACTAGCTTCTGACAATTACTAGACAGTTTCTGGATTTATTAATATTTTTTCTATTAATATGTTACTAATATTTCACACAATTTTCCAAGCTTTTTTATGTTGGTAATACATTCCTTTTAATCAGAGAGTAATTGATTTCCATCACAAAACAAAGGTACTTTTCAATTAGTGCAGTTACTTCTAAATAGGCAACTCAAAGACTTTGAAAACAGCCTGGTATTTTCATGCTTTGGGTCTCAGTTTTTTAATAATAGGTTGCACTCAGAATGAAATAACCAAATTTTAGTTTATCTTCCTCAGAGTTTTTTATCACAAAGTACAAAGGATTGTGAAGAATGGTCACTGATCTTCTTTGAGCTTAAGACCTACCTTTTTATCACTCAGTCCAGTCACTTGGTCAACAAATTCCTCTTGAATCATAAAGGCAGCTAAGTTGGCAGTATAACTGGCCAGGAAAATGACAGCAAAGAAAGCCCAAACCGACACCATGATTTTACTTGTCGTCCCTTTGGGGTTTTGCACAGGCACAGAGTTGTTGAAGACCAAACCCCACAGTAACCACACTGCCTTTCCAATGGTGAAGGATGGGCCATGGGGATCTGTAATTGCAAAAAAAAAAGCAGTTAAAATAAACCTTGGCACTGTGCCCTGCATAAACAACACATTACAGAGACAGGGTTAAAAAAATATTTCAGTACATATTCACTGTACTCCCAATGGAATCACAGGACTCACCACAGGTGGCTCCGTTGTAATGATATTAATTTCCACATTTTTAAAAAATAATTCAACATTTTTCTATGTGGCATGTGGTTCAAAAGTTTTAAAGAGGAAATGGAAAGCAAAGGTTTGCAGGAGAAGCAAACTAGTGCATCTCTTGCAGTAAGGTGTGTGCCACGATATCAGCCCTGTCAGTCTTCTGTGCCAGCAGACACATGAAATGGAAAACTGGAGGTTTAAGTCTTAATGATTCAATTCTAGTACTTTTCTTATCCAAATTATTTTTATCATCTCCAGTCTTCTAACATTATGCTTTTTGAACATTATGTAAGCATATTTAAGATCAAAGTGTGTGAATATGTCACCTACTTTTAAGCACCTTTGTACTCAGAGCATGAATCAGAAAGACAGCACAAAGGAAGCACCTGTTTTGTGCTACAGTTCAGAGCAAACCAGGCTCTGGCTGTCTCTCATGTTCAGAGTCAGTTCTGTGGCTCCAAGTGTGTTGGCATTGCAGGTAAAATCCTGTCCAAGATAATCCATTCTTCAATTATTGCTATTCCTGTTTTCAGTCATGTTTTAATTCACCCCAAAGCAAGTGGTCAGCACCACTCCCTCATTCTCACAACATAGGGGCAGAATTAGCAATTAGAATTAGAATTAGCAATGCCATTATCCACTCAAAAGGCCTGGTTTGTAGAGCCCTATGAGAATAAAGGGCAGTTTATTCTCCCCCAGCTCTAGGTAAGTACATTGCAATAATCACAGATTGCTCATCATCCAGACTCACTTTACCCTCAATGGAGAGAAACAGGCTTCCCCTGACTGTGATTCATTTGACCTATTTATAATTACCTCTTCTCAATTAAATTGCAATTCAGTCAATAAGGTCTGATGCAGGCACCTGTAACATTATCTCCCTCTGTGCCCTGTCCCTTTATCCAAGGGGATGCACATTACAAACTCAGATTCGGCTGTTAGTTTAGCTATAATTTACTTTAATAATAATTCAATTATTATTGAAATAATAAAACCATAAGTGGGTTTAGTCAGTGTATGTTCTCGTGTAGTAGAAATGCTCTCTAGAAAGTGCAAATATTTCACTATGCAATCAAGCACTACATCTTAGATTATCCTCCTTCTATTCTGCAGCATTACTAGGAAGATAGAGTCCAGTAAAATAAACACAATAGAGCTGACTTTTGGTTTATGAAACCATCTTCTAGACACATTTAGGACTGAGCTGATACAAGGACAATATGCATTTTTCTGAGTAATAATGTTAGGGAAAGTATATGCCAAGGAAGCAACCTAAAGTTCTGTTTACGCTGCTGGACATTGTATTAAAATTGAGCTTCATCCTGCCAAAAATGCCTAGGGAAAGGAGGCATCTACATAAAGATTCCCCTTTATTTTAAGCTTCCCATGTTTAAAATTAATGGCATCTGGATTAGTGGTAAGTATCTGGAGCTCAGTTAGGATGGTCTAGTGCCATAACACGACCTTGTAGCTGTCAGTACACTAAACAATCAGTTCTGGCACACGAGGTGGCACAGAAAAGAATAGCCAAGCCCCTGGATACTCAGTGTCTATATTCACCTTTGAGTTCCCCTTTTTTAGCAGTGTTTATTTTGGACAGAAGTTACACATGTACCGTCTTATTAAAATGATAACATCTGAACATTGCAATAATCCCCTTTTTCAAGGAACAAGCCAGCCATAATCTAGAAGAAACCATTAGCTTTTAATAGTGCCCAGAACTGTGTTCACCAAGCTGGAAGATCTCTTGTTATAAAACAAGGCAAGAATAATTTAGAAATTAAAACAAAGGCTGCACTCTTAAATGTCAGTTAAGTAATGGGAGGATGAGGGCATTGCAAGACATGGAATCCTCATTCTTGGGTGAAAGTTGTATGTAATAAAATACAACTGCAGCTGTCACTGAGAAAGGCAAGCTCTGTATTAAATCTATTTTGAAAATGAAGTTTCTATAGGCATGGGTGTTACACAGAAAGGACTGATACTCTTCTGCCATTGGCCTCATTTCAAGGCTGAGCTCATCTGACTTTTTATAGGGATATAAAATAGGGATATAGATAAAACTATGTACAAATGAACCACTATTTTTCCAAATTATGCACTAGAACACAGAAGTTTAGATAAATTTCTCTGAACAGGCCATGAATTCATAGCAGTCAGGACTAGGACCTATTCCAATGTTTTTTTTAAGCTGACACTTTACAGCTGATACAGTGAACTAACCAAACACTGCCTGAATACAACTCTCTGATATCACTTACCCTTCTATATGTCTTTATTCTAATGAATTGTAATACAAACGTGAACATAAATGCCCTCAGGAAATCACACTTTAAATGAAGAACATACATGGTTTCACAGCTACTTTCACTGTTTTATTCCTATGTCATGTTTATTTGAAAAGATGGAGGGCAAGGGACGGGAAATACATGATTTTTCATAGCTGAGGGGTTGTGTAAAATGCAAGTCTTACCTCTCCCTTGTGCTAAGTTCCTGTTATATCCTACAGGACTGAAGTACTCAAATATAAAGACAGCCATGGCAGACACGATGAGAAGCATCACAAACATCATCACCCAGACAGAAGCACTAAAAGGCTCTGCAGCAAAACAGACAAGAGAAACAGAAACAGTTCATTAAACCAGTCGCAGCACAAGAATTCTAATGTTTTTGCTTAGGCAAGCCCAGCAGCTTCCTTTAAAGTAGCTTTTCCCAACCCAAATGCTATCAAATAACTAAGCAGCAATACATAATGAACTGCTGTTAGTATATATACACAAAATCCATAAAGTCAAAAGCTTAAATGTAAGCTGCGATTCAAAACCAAAGGCTGCACACTTTTCTTTGACACTTTGGCACATAATTGGTTTGATTCACTGCTTATTCAGTCCACAATCCAGTTGCCTATTTCTATTCATCCCATATTATACACATTTATTAAAAGAGTGGTCCAACAGTCATAGACTGTTTTTCTGCAAAGCAAAAGCAATTAAGCACATGTTTAATACATTTGGTAATTCAGTCAAGCAGAATTCTCTCTCATTTTCTATCCTACAAGAAGATAGAGGAAGAAAGACAATCACTTGCGTTCAAACTAAATGTTTTTGTTTCAGAAATTTCTTCTCTCCATGTTCACTTTCATCTATCTGCAATGAAGATGATGTTTTTATCAATTGCAAACACATACTTTTGAATGTCTCATTCTCATCTGGGAGCAAATTACTGAAATCAAAAGGGTTTTATGGAAAACTGAGTGTCAGTTTGAAAGACAGAAAAACCATAATTAAGTGGAAGAAGTAGGCTGGAGAATAAAACTAAAAGCAGTTTTAAACACCAGACTAAGCACCAACTTTTTGAAAGTATTGAGTGTGGCAATAATATGTGATAACATAAAGTTCTCAAATTTCATCTTTCCCAATCACAAATTCTCTGTCATTTCAGGAGTTCCTGTGGTACAAGGATATAGTTAAAAAAGATTTGTATGGCAAGGTAATATCTCTTTATAAGGTCATTATATATGGGGGTGTTTTATATTAAAATTTGGGTAAATAATGCAAGTGTGAACATGCTCTGAAGTGTGAGAAAACAAATCTTAGTATACCATTTCTAATTAGCATAGAATCAAGGCACTTGAAATGACAAGAAATTAAGGTGTTCCAATGCTTTACCTGTTTGTGAAAGCCAAAGCAGTTCCTCTCTCCTAACTGCTTCATTCTCCAAATTCAAATTAAGATTAGAACCACTGAAATTTCTCCCATCATTGCAGGACTATGATTGGGAGCTGAGGTGTGGAAGCCCAACAGCTCAGTCTGAGCCTTGCCCCAGTTAACATGACTGACTCACCCAGAACTACAGTGAAAGGTAAGAATTTGTGCCCAACCACAGAAAACTGATGAGATCTTTTGTCTGTGCTACAATTTCTCCAGAAATTTGGAACTAAGACAAGACCAAATGCCAAATATCTCCACTGGTGATTTTGGATAGGAACCAAAAAGGTAAGGCAGCGAAATGCTAAACCAAGCTGTTCTCTTTCTGGTTTTGAGGTAAAGTGAAGGAGCAGCATTTTTTAAAATTAATCATTTTATTTTTAAGACAGGGTATGAAGTTCTTTCAATTACTAGAATTTTTTATTTGGGAGTTAGGAAAACAACAGAATTTTTAAAAGGCAGAGAAAATTCTGCTTAGATGCAGACAGGGAAAGGACATTACGTAGCCAAATGCAGTCTAACAAATATTTTATGATTTCAGATATTAACTAGATTAAATTGAAATTCACTTAGAATTACCATGCAATTTTGACAGCATTCTTATAGCAGAAAGCAAGGCTGATAATACCCTTATCAAGAGCAATAGTGTAGAAACAGCAACAGTAATTTGTCAAAATCTAAACAAGGCAAAGGGCAAAACAGGCCAGTGTGCAAAAGTGAGCTATAAACAACAATTTAAGCAGATTGCTCTTTAATAATTTAAGGAGTCTGGTAATGAGGTGGAGGATTAAAAGAAGCAATAGGAAAACAAAAAGCTATTTAGAATAGCAAGCAGTAAGACTGAACAAGTACAGAATCAATTGAATAACAAAGTCGATTTTTCTGTCATATCAGAGATCCAATTACACATTCAGCACTGTTCTTTGATTCACAGAGGACAGGAAGAGAACTTCCCTCAGGCAAGCATCAGGTTTTAAAAGAATTTTCAGTAAAGCTATGATATGGAGAAAAATACTAATATATGACTTTCCAGTGTACATTTCAAATGACTGACAATGGAGAATATTGATCAAGGAAAAAGATGTCTTTGAGTTTTACTTCCCACCACCAAAACCAATACTCAAAGAACATATTAAATAAAAAGGGACATAGATTTTCTATTCCACCAATGCCTCCAGAAAATAAAACTGATCTCACCTATGAACTCTCTCCCTCTGAAAAGTAAAGAAATTGAGATTTGAAGTTTCCCTTATTTTGCTTGCTTACATAAATTTGAACCAAACCTCCAGAAAATAATTTTTTAAATTATTTGTGGATCTAGTATGTACAAATTCTAGACCAGTGTGAATATGTTTTCAGGTGGACAAAACTCTCATTTGAAGGAGACACTCCAGAATCAGAATATGACAGATAATGAGGGAGAAGTTGTCACAGCCCATCAGTTACTCAGGTCTATTGGACACAACAACTGAATGGAAAACCCAGTCCCACAAAATCTGGTACTTGTCTACACTCACAGAAACAATTCATAAACCCAAATATTTCAGGAAGTTTAATCAAGTGCTATTTAAAAAAAATAATATTGTATTTGACAGATTTTTAAAAATCCTTTCAAGGAATTATGTAAGACGACTGTATTCTTAGACATTCACTTAATTGAAACGAAATCAGTCTGTGAATAAATTCAGTAGCTCCCTCACACTATTTTGCAAGGCAAAACATTTTACTACTACACAATTCCAGCAAACTGGCAGCTTCATCTAAGTCTGAAAAACCAGAACATACTTCTGAGAGCACAGACTTGATTTATTGGTGCAGTAAATCAAATTTTTTTCCAAAGTAATGTTATTTTATAGAGCTTTATAAGAAGGGGTTATTTTTGCTTTTGGAATACATGTATGCCCAACTAAACTAATAACATTAAATGCATTTTAGAAATCTAATAACTATGTGCCTGTGAAAAATGCAAAAGCAGCCTCTCTTTTGATGGGGACCATAAACAGGTTTTTAAGAGATAAGCAAAAAAAAAAAAAAAAAATTAAGTGCACTTGCAGCACATTTGGAAAACACCCCAATACTCATATTTCAAAGGATAATTTCAACATGCTGCAACTGCAATTTAAAAAATGAACTTTATAACTCAATAACTTAGAGAAATTAAAAGACACTATTTGAGTATTTTCATTACAAGCACAGTCTCTTGCAATTTCATTTAAAGGTCTTTCATTCATATCAAACACTGACAAAACCTACTTAGGTATCACTATATCTGAGATGTTATTCGATTACTCACTGTGTTATATTTACTTGCATCACCTCTGTTATGTGTTTTCATGGAACAGAGGTGAGAAAAAAGCTCTGTGGTGAAATGATGATTCTTGTGCAAGAAAACCCAATTATTTGCCAGCTTGTAGCTGATACTACACCAACAATCTCTTCCTCAATGGCTATAAAGAGTTTCAGTGGAAGTGAAAATCTTCCACTCTGCCATCTAGAAACGGCCCCACTGCTGACCCAGTGGATCTGAACATACTGAGCTGTTCCATGAGATATCTGGAACACACTGATTTTTCATTTTTCCCCCTAATGACTTTAGTGTCACTAGCACTATTTTTCTGTACAAGATATCTTTAAAAATACTGGGCCCAGGAACGTAACAACATTCCTGGCACTTCTGAGCCACCTCATGGCTCGTTCTCTTTTCGGCTTCAGGTAAATTCAGGCCAAACACCAAATGCTAAAGTAAATCATAAACAATAAAAGAGGAGGAGAGAGAAATAATGAAAGGAGAAATGCACAACTGAAACAAGAAATATGTAAGAAAAGAAATCCAAAATCTTAGTTTCTCTGCATCCCACATCCTCTCTGCCCAGCCTTTTATTTCTTTGCTACATCTCCACTGTTCAGCTGCATGAATGGAGAAAACACTCAGCTCTCCAGTGCAGTAGTGGGGTGTTCAGAACTAAGAGGCAACTGTTGTCAAATTACCTTTCAGATAAAATCTAAAGACATAATTAAACCAATTATAATGGGCTACACAAGCATAAATTAGTTTGTAAGGAAGCAGATTTGAGGATGTAATTTTACTGACTAAAGATTTTGGAGGATTCTTTGAATTTCATATCAAAATCACTATCACTGGGTTTCACTTAAAGCATCTGAAACAAAAAGCATTATCTTCATGTGTTAATAGTCATGTTAATCAGCACATCAACATGGTACAACCTTCCTAATGTAAAATTCAGAACTTGACAGAAACATGTCAATGCACTAATTAACAACTAAACCAACCAAAAAACTCTATAGAAATGCAATTAAATGATCTGGATGGGTTGGAGAATCATACCTAGAAAAGCAGATGGTGAAACTGTGCCGTTGCTCCGTGACACCATGACACTGATCCCAGTCTCAACAAAGGGCACCGAAAAGTCAACCACCTCAGAGCGCTCCTCGTTAATTGTGAGGGACCCCACGGCCATCACTGCCCGGTGATACACCACCTGATCCACACAGAGAACACACCACCAACATCACTCAGCAGGGAATACCTCAGTTCTCCAAAAGAACTAAACCCAAACATTGCCAAGTTCTTGCTTAAGAGCCCTTTTACCCAACAGAACTTACTTCACCAATCATTCCATTCCACACGTTATTGACTTTTTTGCCATGTTTCCCGTTCGTCACCAAATACAGGTCGTATGTGAACTTGACAGTTTTAGACAACTTCTTCAAGATATCGATGCAGAATCCTTTGCAGCACTTCTTCACATTAGTTCCCTCATTAGTTTTGTTGCTGTCAACAGAGAAGAGATACATAAATATTCCTGCTAGGATAAACAGAAGCACCACAACAGCAGGATTCAGCATGCTGTGAAACAACATTTTGTCATACTTCTGAGTGGACATGTTTTTCTGAATCAACAGAGAAATAATCCACAGGATGCTTTTATAAATATATGGTGTTTGCATCTTTTACTAATCATAATGTAGCTGCTTGATGAGGCAGAGATAATGTTACCTTGTATGACATGACTGCTGCTGCACTATCCAGCCTAACACACTGCACTTCTCCATCAAGACATAGTCTCCTTTTACTAATCTCTCTCTTAGGATTAAATTAATCATTTATTGCTTTTACTCTCAAGACATCAGCCTACATGTCATTTAGTAATTAAAGCACATGTAAGCTATAAAAAGGCACAGCAGTTCACTGTACTAAAAATGGATGCATCTTCTCAAAGTGCACTTTTTCCTGCACTTTGAGAAGGTGAATTTCAGGCCACCTTTGAGTGCAATGACATAGGTTCTCCCTTTCCCTTTTTTTCTGAAATGTTCATTTTGTGACCTCTAGAACTTTTTAGTATAAACATCTTCAGAAACCAAGGCAGTATTTTATCACCTTTGAAAGAATTCAAAATTAAAATGAAACTAGTTTAGAACTTGACTAAGCACAGTTATGTCAGAAAGAAAAAAAAATCTCTGGACTTGAGAAAGCATGTGCACAATCATTTAGCAGTCTCTGGAAATCCTGAGAAACATGCATCATGTTCCCTAACACCCGTTCAGTAAAAAATCTGCTCTTATTATATTCAGTTCATAAATACACAGAGCAAAGTACAGAACAGGTTAAACACCCCTGATAATTGCTCAGTGAAACCTTTTCCACTGATTTCTAATGATTATTCCAAAGTTATGGAGCAATAAAAGCAGGGAACTTGTCTTTCAGTGGTAAGTCACAGTGGTATTTTGTGCTGGAGTGGTTTATCCTCTACCACATTTCAGCATAAACATCCATTTTCACTGGGAGACATCCTCAAACTGTTAAAGACTAATGAAAACAGGCGTATCTCAACATAACTGGAAAAAATTGGAAGAGGACTTATTAAAACAGCCCCATTCTAGAACACAATTTTCTTTCATAGGACTGAAAAGAGCTAATTCTCGTTGACTTTGAATTTACTATAAACTTACTATCTTGCCATTAATTCAATGTGACTTGCATGCACATTACAAGAACCTTTCTACTTTTTAGAAAGGAAGATATGCAAACAAGAGCACACCATGTGGGAAAGGGAAAAAGAAAGAGGACATGAAATCCTGCAGGAAGCAAGAGAAAAAGAGCAGCAAAGTATCACAGAACAATTATATAGTGAAGGGAGGGGAAGGATATAATTAATGAGAAACCAGGGAAAATATATTTTGCACTCAGAAAAAAAGGAATGCTGTGTATTTACTCACTTAAGCCTGACGAATTTTCGGCATGGCACAGTGTTTTTTTGGCAACTCTCCATCAGAGGATCCACATCCTCCACAATGACAAAGGGAGCCTCCTCCAGGGTGACAATGCTCAGGTGGTTGTCGTCTGGGTCGCTGTCTGCGAAGGAGCTGTACCTTGGCCACACCGAGTACTTCAGGCTCAGGGAGTTGTTCTCCCATTTCCCCACCTGAAAGGCCAAGATCCACAGGCTGCTGAAGCTGTTTGCTGGTGTTTGGCAAGTGAGGTCTAATATTAAACGTGCTGGGATACAGGTACAGGAAGTTACACTGCCAGGACAGCTGCTTTGGGCGTTTTTTTAAATCAAAATTACCTTAGAATTTCTTAGTAATTGCATGAAGCGAGAAAATGCACTGTGTTAAAAACAAATAAGGTAACATTATTTTAAGAGATAGCTGTTTTATAAAGGCTGGATGTCATCAGTTAACACCACTTATCACCTGGCTATAGGTGCACTGAAATTTGATATGCATCATCTCCATTTGAGCCAGAACAGCAAACAGATACTCCCTTTGTCATCAGGACCCATTTGAAGAAATAAGGAAAAAGTTATCAACAACACCCCCCCCAAAGACAAACTGTAATCCCCACACACACACATCTGACTGATAACCAAAATATCATCATGCCATTTCTCTATCTTCCCAAAAGTGAAGACTCTTCTATACTTAAAGCTTGAAAAAACCTTGTGAAGGCCTTTTTTCCAGGCTTCCATCGCACCTGAGCCAGACCAAACCACATTTTTAGTAGGGCACTCTATTAGAAATAGTTCTTATTAGAAACAATGTATATCATTCTGCTTTAGGTAATGCCAGCTGTTGGCCAGGTTTAAGAAAGCATATCTCACTTTACATTAAAATTTCCTATTTATTTATTATTATAAATTTTCCCTTCTAAATTAACCTATGCTTCTTTTTACTTCCAGATCACCAAAAAGGACTGTACAATTCAAATATTTTTAAAAGTCTAGCATTTTCTTCCTCAGATTGTGTTTTAACTTCTTCTTATCCATAAATCTAATTGCATGTTTTATCTGATGACAGATAATATAAATGAGCTACCAATCCACATAATTTATAACCTAATGCATTTTAATAATTCTTGAGTTGCTTAAGCTAAACAAATAACAACATAATCATGAGACTGTTAAAACATTTCTTTTGGAAGGAAAATTGTGGGAATCAAAAGCACTATAGAGAACTCAGACCTTAAAAAATAAGTAAAAAAAATTTTCACCTACCTTCTGTCTTTAAAGACTAGAAAATGAATCACAAAAATTCCCAAGGAACATGATTTATATCCATTCCTATTTAGAGAAGCATACAAGCACATAACCTTTGCAGTTTCCTTTCCATCCTGTTTATAAGTCAAGATGTTTTGCTGATCTTTAATGTAGGAGGCATAAAATGCCAAATCTCCACACACTTCAATTAGGAAATCCAAAATATCTCAAGGGAATTAGGAATTTTCACTTAAATCAACAGGAATTGATTGTAGGATGTATGAACAGTGCTAATGTGAAGTAGATAAAGCCTTTGTGGGACAAACTATAACAGGGAAGCAAATCTATTGTTTCTATCTATTTTTATTGCAAAAATAGTTTAATCATCAATCTATAGTATGTAATGGCAGACACAGCAGTGTGTGCTGGTTTATGTGAGCTTACACAGTGTCACTCACAGCCCTAAATACTCCATGGCCATCTGGGATGGGGAGAATTCCAGCCAGAGCAGTGCTTCAGTCAAACAGCAAATGTGCCAAGGGATACAAGGAACTTCAGAGGTGGAAAATGGGCCTGTTCCAACCATTAAGGAATGAAACATGATGGCATTTGTGGGGTCAGGACTACAGTCAGCTGCCTTCCTAAACCACTCAATCCTGGAGCTGTGAGGAGGCAAATCTGCCTGATCCTGAAGCACATCCCTCTGCCAGCCACCCCCTGCATGTCCATTGCTGTCACAGGGACCAACAGGAACACAGGCTGCCCACCTCAGGGAGGTCACCTCTTCCTACCAAAAACACAACCACTCCTTTGGTGCTGTTAGAAGGAAAACTATGATACTCTTTCATACTTCAACTGCAGTAACTCCCTTTTATTGTTCTGGGGAGGATATAATGATATTTTTAAACAGCTGGATTTGGGGAAATGCAGATTTCTTTTGAGAGTTGTACCTATAAGAGTGGGGAAGGCAAAACTGTGTTGAGAAAGATTTTGAAGTAATAAACACAGCAGTATGCATTTCTAAACCAAACATTTTTTTAAAAAAGAGAATTCAAGCTGAGGGTAACACTCAAAAAATGCTGAAGACATGCTCCATTACAGAGCTGTCCAAAACTGCATACAAATATTTTTACTGTACTGTATGGAAATGCCACAAAATATCCAGAGGTTTATGAAACATTTCTGTGATTCCTAGTTACACTGGTAATGATGTGGCTTTGATCCCAGAGAAACACAAAAAATGGCCCTTGCTTGAAAAAAAAGGCAATAGAATCATTTTGAGGCAGATCCTGGCCCAAACCATAAAAATCCTTATCATGGCCAAAAGAGTGGGACTTTCATAAAAAATGTATTTTCAGTAGTGAATTAAACCTTGATTCACTACTGTAGGTGCAAAACTCAGCTTCAAAGTACAGACATGCAATGGTACATATACCATTGTATTTCTTTTGAACTTGTACTTTCTTTCCTATTTTCTCCACCTTCACATGCAGTCTGGAATATTCCCTATGGTTTAATCTCTATAGGATACAGGAAGGGAAGCAGAAAACAGCTGAGAGCATGGAAGAGCTTGTTTGAAGTCAGACTGAATTAGAAAACACAGGGTCCTCACCTCACCCACCGCTGCCTAAAGCACCTTACATCTGACTGCAGGGCACACATGCTCTCACCACCTCATCCAGGCCTCTTTCTCTTTTGAAGATTGCAGCCAAGGAGGGTGATAACGAAGAATTTGGTGTGTTTCTGTGTAACAGTTAGATAAACACAGCTATGCAAAGAAAGACTTGCACAGTTGCTGCACCGCTGAGCCCCCTCTCCTGCTGCACCCTAAAGCAGTGTCTAAACAATATAAGGATGATTGACATAATCCTATTCACACACCTTCACAGAGACCATCAAGCCAGAGAAAATCAGCAAGGCCAGATCCTGAGCAGAGCTTCCTTGTGGGCCAATGTTGGCACGAAAAAGATGTCTGTCACACTGGCATATCTCACCAAAAACAAACAAATAACCCGGTCCTGTCACCCTCCTCCCAGCAGATGGGAGCTGTGCTCAACGCACAGTCATCATCCCTTTGTAAGAAAAAACATTACATGACAACATGGATACTAAATGCACTCCCAGGACTACCCAGCCAACCCTTTGAAGAGAGAAAGATTTTCAGGGATGTTCCTCTTGCATTAAACACACACAGATATTGCAAACACACTGTTTGAGCTGTCCCAGTTAAGGAAATAATGCTGAGCAAAAGCAAAAATCGAAGGCATCTTGCTTTATCGAAAAACTATTTACTACTATTTTTTCATCACACTTTTCCACTTAAAAGGAAGAGCTACTTTGGCAAGGTTTAAGTCAATAACTATAAAGCATAGAATTTGTCAGGTTAGCAATAACAGCTGCAGAACAAAGCACAGGAGTAAAACCCTTCCTCCAGAAATGGCATCTGCTGGACACCTGCTGCTGCAAACTTTTATGTCGTTTCATGTTTCTGAAGGTCCTCCTTTGACAATGGCCCTCTGAATTTAAAGGACAAAATATGATGTGAGCAATTTCATGTCTTATTAATAAGAAGTGTTTTACAGTCCTATGTGGTTTGAAGACCTCCATTTGAAGACCTTGAGGTTTAAGTTTGCTGCAAAATCTCATATGGGCTATGCAAATGTCCCACTCTTCCCTCATGGCTGCTCCTGACAGCGTCAGGAAGGCACCAGTCCTGCAACTGGGAAGGCTCAAAGGAAAACACAGGACCCAGAGAGATTAATAATGAACAGGAGGATAAAAAGAAAAGCTACCACTTCCTGCAGCCTCGTTTTTCAATAGAGAATTATTAATTAGCACCCACCAAATCCTCAGTGGCTGGCATAGTTTTGGTTCTGCAAAATGTCCCAGATAACTCTACATAGCACAAGAGTTCGAACTCAAGCCAGAGAAGCCATGAGTTGATTATGTCATTAGAAAAGAGTTAATCAAATTAATCAATTCCTCCACCTCCCAGCAAGGAAAGCCTTTTTGTCACCTCTGCAGTCAGTAAAGCTCTTACAACTCTCCAGAAACGTCCATTCAGCCATACCTTTACCTCCAGAGATGAAGAGCTGACCTGAAACTCTTCCTCTGTAATACATAGATATAAAGAGCAGCAGTAAAGCTCACCACCCATGCTTTCCATGGGAGCTGCAATTCCTTTATGGCAGCAAAGAGGTGGGGATCATCCTCCTTGGGAATACATGATTTGAGAAATACTGCATAGTAATCGATGCAATTCAAACAACTCAGCCCAGTAGAGGTCAGAGGAAAGGCCTTTAGGCTAAGCAAAAGCTCACTGATACAGAAACAATATGCAATTTTCAGCTGACAATAAGTGTCAAGACAGGAATATTTACAGGAAGACTAAATACACCAGGCAACAAGGATGGAACAGAGAAAATGACAACGCAACAGATGTTAAAGAGCACACTGCTGCTTCTGCTGTGGGCAAAGAATATATCATGTTACACCACAGAGCCACCGACAGAAGATACAGCCGCAAATAGAGGATTAGCTCATGCAATTTCATCTGTTCTACTTTAAATATATGCATCCCTTCACGACTTTCAGGGAATGTCTATCATGAGACACCAGGATCCTTCAGCTACCACAACCCCTGCTCTAAATCAATTGAGATTTCACAAGGAACCACCCTGTACCATCTCAATGACTTTTTATCACCACTCTGACAAAAAGCCGTGTCAGAAATCTGCCCAAGTGTTATTATGTTCCTCAGTTCTTGCCCAGGGAGTCAGCTCCACCATTAGAGACAGGAGCTGCCTTTTCTCAGCTATGTGACGGTGGATGTCAGGAGCCAGATGGAGCTCTCTGTGAAGACCTTGGTTCATTTATTCCAGGCAGGAACCGTGCACCCTCTGCCCACTCATTCCTACTTAGATACAAATGTGTACAACCCCACACAGAGCTTGTAAATCTGGCATATGCTAGTTAATCAGAGCAAAATTAAGTTCTACATTAAATCCTGCGTTAATAGAAACTTAAAGATGACAGGTTACGTTTGGAATACACCTGGACGTAAGTACTGGCTCTTGCAGTGTGTTTAAGTAACAATTGTGCCATGAAGTACACAAATTCACCCAGAATACAGGCCATCATGGCAATTTTATGTTCATCTACCTAGAAGTGGCAGTAAAAATTGATTTTACCCCTGAACTCATCTTTACACATGGAATACACCCATCTTTAAATTCTACACAGTCCTTCACACTTCACCTAAAATATATGATATGCACTGCTAATTAAACCTCCTACTTTTGCCACTGCTAATTATATTCTAGTATATGATTTTAATATCAGATTGATTGGTTTTATTTCCACATNCTGTAAATTCAGCAACTCAGTGAAGTTGATACCCAGGTCACACCACACTGAGGTAACATTAACAGGAGAGCTGCAGCTGGGTCTGCTGGACCTCTGAGGGTTATTGAGCACTAGCACAGGGTTCCTGCAGCACTTTGGTGATATCTGGGCAACACTGGCAAATTTATCAAGTTTTGCTGAAACAAGCACATTAAACTTGTCTTCTTAAAAATCTCTTGCCTGAGAACAGCATCCCCTTTGCCTGTCAAGATTAGCAGTAAGAATATGAATGTTGGTGTCAGAAGTTTGAGTAGTTGCTTTAGGATCTGTCAAAATATCTTGCTGGATGCCTGAGAAACATGCCCAAAAATGTGATTTTCAGTCTTCAAATTATTATCATCCAACCAGGTTTTTTTTCAGCATCTGATATGGGACAAATCCCTCATTCAACCTCATTTACATGTGAAGTTACCATCTCAAAGTTTTAATACTGAGTCACTTATGAAGGAAAACAAACTCATTTCCCAAGGGGAAATATGTATGCTCTTTAACTATGGTTGAATGAATTTTCGATAACCTCAAGCCTTGAGTCAAGTATTTCAGTTTTGAGACCAAGGAAAAACTGTATTCGAGTCAAATCAGATTAAAAGGCAAATAAAAGTTGAGTTTAAATAATATATCTTGGATTTTCAGTAGAGTCCTGTGTAAAAAAATTTTCACATAAACCCAAATTACTCTTTCTACATAAATAATAAAGTAACTGCTCACAATTTCTATGTACATTGGTTACATTATGAGGACTAACAGACTGTTGCACTGTCAGTTTTTCACATGAGTAAATCATTTAATTAGATTCTAGGACTTGATGTTTTGCATATAGGTTTGAGGATATTTAATGAAATTTCATTAAAACAATTCTGTGATACTCATTGCCATACTGTAATAGGAAGGAAAAGCAAGTGCCTGGCTGGAAACTCAGAGCAGGAAATGTTAGATCTCAGATGAGTTGCTTTGACAGTTTTGAAATTGAGCAAAACAGCTCAAGGAAAAAGGAACAAGAGCAAAAAATTGGCTAAGAGATGTGGGATAAAAAGTGCAACTTGGAGAGAACGTTGAGACAATACCAGAGAGATGTTCAAATTGAGCAGGGGGTAGGGAAGGGCTTCTGTAGTCTCTAAGGCAAAGCAACTGAAGTGTTCAGAGCTGCTCTGCTGATAAAGATGTGAGGTGTTCCAAGATAGCCGAGAGCTACATCCAGCTCGCCAGGAAAATTGATTAGTCACTTTATTTGTCTTCATCCACAGAGGCAGAGATCAGCCTGTGGTCAGAAGAATAATTCTGGTGGTGACAGCCTGTTCTTGGCCGCCTTTCCCTTCTCCCCTCTGACATAATTAAACCTGGCCCCCTTCCCACAGCCCAGGGCTGGAGCAGCAGGCACGAGAGCTGCGCACGGGGCCGGCTGTCCCTGCCCAGCACCTCGCCTGGCCGGCCACCAACAGGGCTCTGGAGCAGGGGCCAGAGAGGAGCAGAAGCATCCATTTTTTTCTGGGCAGGAGCCTCCTTCAGCCTCAATTTTCTTCCTCCTAAAAGCCCCTCAGACACGACAATGAGCAGGGAGGGGTTTAACTGCTGGAAAACCGTGCACAGACAAATGCGAGGCTCAGCCTACAGAGGGTCTCAGCCCAGCAGAGCAGGTGGAGAGGGCACTGCTGTCACACAACATGTTAGGCACACCAAAACCTGCCCCAAGTCCTCATTCTCTGATAGGGGAATCACTGCAAGGTTAAAAAGAGGCTCAAATTATTTCTTAGAAATAATGTTGGTTCATACACCTGCTATTCCTTTGCTGCTGTTAGCTCCTTTTTCAAAAACATCACACCCATCTCACCTTGTCCTTTGAATGGCCTCTTTAGAGAAGTTTCAAGGCACAAAATGTATGAAATTATCTTAACAGAAGCATTGTTGGCTGCCTCTTTAAGCATTTTCTGCGTTTGGCATCTCATACTAATAATATTCTCCAAGCAGTATAATAATTTTTCCAGAACATTTTATATGATATGCAGAATGTTAAAGAATTTTAAAATAGGCTAAGAAATTTTCATAATGGTTAGCGAGCAAAAGATTCCTCCAAAGATTCAAATTGACACATTTGGAAAGGATTAAATTTATCCAGAGAATTAAATTTGCATCAAATGAACATAAAGAAATACACAACATAATCTAGGACTGCTCTCGGGTTTTGCATGAGTAGCATATTTATCGAGATGTCCTTCAGCAATTCTGATTTTGTCATTATTATTCATCATCATGAAGAGTCTTGTAGTCTTACAAACTGGAGTTTTAAGTTGATTTTATGGATTCCTAAAACTATAAGAAAAAGAATTCATACATTTCAGCAGCAATTTAGATAATGCAGGATCATGCTTCATGAATTTGAGATAAAACTGGAGGATGACAAGTGGTGTATATTTACCTACAGTCTCATATTACAAGCAGTTTCTAAGGTTCCCTGGTTTTAAACCACAGACATCTGGCAAAGCTCAGAGCCAAAATAATCACAGGCAGAGATTGGAGTTTTAAAGAGAAGATGCTCATGATAAATTTTTTAATTTAATGCTTGCATATATGATTAACCCTTACGACATTATATATCCCCTTATGATATACTATATAATATTAAGACACTTTTCTTTCTAGTCTATATAGAGATCTGTGGAGACCACTTGTCTACCTAGAGTAGTCAAGACTCTGAATTTTTTAGGTAAACCTTATTGGGATTATTCTTCAATTCAGCAGGAACTTCATGGTTTAAAAAAAAAAAAAAAAAAAAGTGGTTTTGTCTAAAATCTGTCAAAAAAACACAAAACCAAGCAAATGAAAGGACTGGAATTGTCAAGATATAAAAATCCATCCAAATTTAAGTAGCCAGGAACCAAGCCTTTGAAGATTTTTCAGTGATCCATTTCATTTTACTGAATTGTAAGAAGAAATGGAAATGCAGGGTGTGTTTCACAGAAACCCGAAATCCCCATGGTTTATCTGTTGCTTTCCCTGTTAAAGCTCCCTGGATGTACACAGAACCAGGCAAAATTACCTCTTCTGAACTGTTGTGACAAACCCCCTAGAGCAAAATATCATCAGTGACATGCAGGACATTAATTAATGTGCCTGCTCATCATCACCGGGGCTCTCCCAAGTCTCTCCCACCCCCTCAGGGTAGGACTCACCTTTTCCCACTCCCGCTCGTTGTTCAGCACTATCACCACCAGCCTGGGGTGTGCCTGGTAACCATCGGCCGTGAAGGACAAATCTCTACCTTCCCAAGTCACATTCATCATAAACCTGGAAGGCAAGGGAAGAAAAGAGTTCATTGAGAAATTAATGAGCTGTCCAGCAATTAATGAGCAGCCAGTTCAGTCATCAGAACCACTGCACCAAATCCTGCCAGCGTTGAGAAGAGCCTGCACTGGCAACACAGGAGTCAGAGCATTTCAAGGCCCTTCATAGCACAAAACAAAGCAAAACACTGGTTTTTTGTGTGAATTTTAATGCAGATATCATTTTTAAAGCAGATTCCACATTATATATGACCTGTACACACCATGAATTATCAGGACCATTTTAAATATATCTACATCAGCTCTGTATGTATTATATTGTCATCTCTCAGAATGATACTCAGAGCAAAGTGCATCTGGTCTGTCTTCCCCTGTTCAGGCCACCAAGAGTCCTGTCAGTCCTTCCCAACACTATGCTATTGTGACATGTGGATAAGTTCCACCAAGGCCTAAACCAGACATGAAAACTTTGAAGGGGTTTATAATATGCAATTCAGTAATCTCAAAAGAGAAAGCATACATGCTTTAAACTTATTTTGTGTTTAGTTAATTTTGTATTTTACAACTTTTTTGTATGTTGTATTTAGTTAATTATCAATGGTTTTCAAAAGATATATAATTTAATATAAATTAATTTAAAAAATAGATGGACCCAAATTAAAATGTACAAGAAGGAGAACTTTTAAACTTTGTTGAAAAAAATCAAAACTCCACACTGCCAATGTGATCCTGACAGAGCTATCCCACAGGTAAGAGGTAAAACTACAATTCAAAGTCTTGGTGATAGCCCAGCACTTCCAGAAGATAATGTGCCCTCCAGCCCATGCCATGTCCATGGTCTGCAGTTAATCACATTGAATTGCACTGAATTTCATTGCAGTGTATTTCACTTAAAGAAATGCAGCCCAAGATTGATGCAGCCAGAAGTGCAGGCATCCATCCCACAGACAGAAGTGTTTAAAGGGCAAAAAGTTACTTTAGCCATTCTTCATACATTACTCACTAATGTTTTACCCACAAGAAACTGATACAAGTTTACATGTTTATATGGGTTTGGAGGTTTTTTGGTTGGTTGGTTGCTGTGGTTGGTTTTTTAGCAGCAGTGGTAGGATTGTCTCCCAGTGAATGTGATATAGACAAAATTATTCAGCTCCATATTCGAAGGAGAAGGCTTTGTAGTGACTCAGCTGCCTGAAAATCCCCATAGCAAAAGCACACTAAATAAACATTTATAGACCCAGAAGAAATAGTGGCAATGTATCATAACAGTTAATAATTAAATGTGCACTGCCCTGAACAGCCATCTTAACATCATTCAGCACCTGTTTGACAGCAATTTGTAAATTCTCCCATCGTAATAACTCATATTTTGTGACAGACTTTCAGCGTGAAAATTTTCCCCTTGGCAGAACTTTGCTGTTCAGTTGAACTAATTTCCCATATATTCCATTTTTCATCCAGCAGTGAAAGAGCTTGTTTGGGAACAAAAGGCTCGTTTGCCACCTTGAGAGGCAACAAACCACCAAACAGAATTTATTTGTGCATACATGTAAGGAACCAGCACAACATTCAATCACTGCTGAAAATCAAATGCATTGTGACCCAGGGAACGAAGTGCTCAGGAAGTGACCACAGGGGGAAAAAGGGGCTGTGCTGTGAAAACACAAAGTATTTGTATATTTGCACTTCTGCACCTTCCCTCAGAGGCTCCCAACTCACACATGTGAAATAACACCCCTCACAACAAGCACATCATCTGACAGGGCCCGGCAGAAACCCCCTCATGTCAATAAATGTGAAAGTGAAGCACTTTGTCCCCTCCTAAGGGCTGGACCCCAAACACACACCCTGTACTACATCAGGCTTTTGTGTCCACTTGGCTTTTTAATTACATATTGGTGACTGGACTTGAGTTGAGCCCTTCCTTTATGTCATTTAGTAGGATCACCACCCCAGATTTCAAACACCACTCGTTGTATTTTTGGATTAATGTGCAAATGTCCTAACCAGTCAAGGGCCATCACAAGATGCAGTGCTGATGCTCAAGTGTTCCAAAAAAAAAAAAAAGGAACCACAAATCTAAACTGAAAAGCTGAACTCAGTGTACATTTTTAAACCATGTGAATTTACCAGTCATTTAGTACTGAAAGATATTTTGCAAGTTTTTTTTAAAAAACTCCCTAATCTGTAAAAGTTTCTTAAAATTGTATTGTCTGATCTGCATACAAAGGTACCCATGAGTGATGCAGCCTGACCTACCCCAGTTTCTCATACTGCAACAATAAAAAGGACTTCAAAGAGATTCTTGTTTTGTCAAGCACATTCTTCTGTACAAAATTCATCAGCTGCCCATGTTCTTTAGAAACAAACGCCTGCAACCTACATTCCCTTTTGAATTGTCATTTTTCCTTTGCAAAGGACAGAAGTCCTGCTCTGCTTTGACTGGCCAAAATCCCAAACAGTTTATCCCTCTAAAAAAAAGCTCTGTGCTCTTCTGCTCCTGGTTGGGAAGTGTGCAGTAAGGAGAGCATTTAGAATATGTTATTCTTACAGAGTTTTAAGTTTATCCAAGATTAATTCTGTGCAAAAGATATCTTTGGTTTCTGAACTGGACAAAATGCGTTTCTGAAGTAGCTTTGGAAATGCATATTCCTGTTCCTAACTAAATGATGTTATTGGTTATTCGAGCTTATTACTTTAAGGAGGCAATTCTGCACACACCTTGGATTAGTAGTTAATCTGCTTTCATACCTCATTAATGCTGCAGCCTTTGCAAAGACATGATAGCAGGGAGCCTTGTGATGGTATTATGACACTGAAGTCTTAATTAACTTTTGCAAACTAAAATTTGTAAGATTCCCCAGGTGATACATGATTCAAAATGTTGGGGTTTTTTTGACAGAAGTTAAGCTCTCCTCATGGCGAATACAAAATAGGTTTTTTATCATGCAAAGAAACAAACCTTTACTGTGTTTTAAAAAATACTTTTAACATTTATACAATCCTTTTTTGCTTATCATTTTCCCCAACAAAACTGAAAAGTGTTGAGACACTAGAGCAGAACACTCTTCCTGTTGTATTTACAGCAAGCCTTTGAAGCACCAAGGTTACAAACTTCTCTCAAGGTTTCCAACATTATTTTTATAGACTCAGAAAGATCAAGAAGTTCGCATAAAGCTTCAGATTAATGCCAAAATTGTTCAATATTTATCCACGTCAGAATTCTGACTCTATCCATAAAAACAGAACATATCGAATAAGGTGGGTTTTCCTACCCTGTAAATACTATATCAAAACTTGATTGACTCCAGCTTCCATCAACAGATGGGCAAAGACTTTGCCAAAAGGATGAAAGCTCAATTTTTAGTAGACTCTTTGCTAGGGTATGATATTACTGAGACAGAATCACCTTTCTGGTCTCCTTACAGGAGACATGGACCTTCTTTGTCCATGGCATGTTTGTTAAGGATTTCCTATCCAGTGTGATAATAATAGAAACCCCAGCAAAGCCACAGCTCCTCCTGGAGCAGAATCTTTGAGGCTTTCTATGTTATACAACAGCAAACATGTTTGCAGGCTATGGCATTTCTTTTGAGGTTTACCAGACAGATGTATGTTCAAAATACACCAGTGTTCCTGTAACGGGTGCAAGGATTTGAGAGCAAAAGCAAGAAGGTTTAGTAGATTCTGTGCTGGGCATTATTTCAAACAAAACAGAAACAACAATCAAAAAAAACCCCAAACACACACACAAAAAAAAATTAAAAAACTAACCAAACAAAACAAAAACAACAAACCCAAAAATGATATTACGTAAATTATAAATTATTATAAAGATCACTTTTTCTCAAACAAAGATCAATCCTAGTCCCAGCTTCATGAACTTCAGGAGAGCAATCCCGGGAAAGCAAAGCAAGTGAGATGTCACCTCTGGAATCCCACTGGTGATGGTGCTCAGGAAGTCCCCACCTCTCTTCACCTCCCCCTGCTGTCTCTCTGGGATGCTAGGAAGGAGAACCCTCACAAAAATTCCCATCCTCAGTATGGGCCCACTCCCTGTGTCCCAGAAGACCCTGCAGGACTGGTTGGGCCCAGGAACTCAGCCAGCTCTGCAATAACAGGCTAGTTTATAATTAGTGTGAAATCCACCCAGTCTGCAGCTCCCAAACAGATTAGCACCTGGGAAAAATATGATGGGTAAGGCAGAGGCATTAATGAAAACATGTCACTTCTAAGCTGCCTCCAAAGGAGAGAACTTAGTTACCAGACCTGCAAAATAAAGCACAGGGCCTGACAGCTGCAGGGAGCAGAAAGCCCACACGACCCCTCACTGCTAGGAGGTCAGACCCATGTTTCCTGCCTCATCCTGCATCTCAAGATAATCACCCTTGATAAATGCCCCAGGTGCCATCACCAGGGACTATCACTTTTTATTTACTGCCTTCTTCACCATGGGGCAGTGCTTCAGATCTGTGACAACCACAGGCAATAAAGAGAAGCAGCTGAGACTTGGGGAGACACATGTTCCTTACAAGAAACTCTCCTCCTTCTCTCTCAAAGAAGGAATTTCCAAACTGACATTTAAAGCAGACAAAATACCTCAAAACCAACATGTTATCTGGCAATATTTCTCTTTTTTGCAAATGGTGTAAAAACCAGCCATTTTAATAACCTGGACAGCCTGTTTGGCTGAAAGCCTGTTTGGCTCTGCAATTAGCTCAGCCTCCTACCTAAAAAAGTGGAAGTGAACCCAAATTTTGTCTTTTCTTCTTTATCTTCTTGAGGCTCTGAACTTCTGAACTTCCTTACTACGATTCTACCATGAAATTGGAAAGATACTTATCAATAGAAAACCTAAGACAAAGTATTTATCATTAAGAAACAGATTTCCTATGTAAAATTATATCAAGAAATGCTTAACATAGAATATATAATGTGTGGCCTGAAGTACACAAAGAAATAACTCTGCAATAGAACACTACTAAATAAGGTACTGATGCTTTTATTTTTTTTTAAGTCAATTCTATATCTTAGGCTATGTAGGAATCTTTTTCTAAACTCAAATTCTTTTAAGTGATGTGACGAGTCTCTTCTTCCTCTTCATGCACCCTCCTCCTCCACTTCCCCCAGCCCTCACTCTCCTGAGTGTAACAACTCCACAACCATCCCTTGCTTTGGAGCTGCATCTCCCTAGGCCTTGAGCCAGCATGGATGAGTAAAACTTTGGGAGTGTTATGCTCAGTGGCTGTGAATAAGGAATGTCATGCCAACTCCCTGTACCTCCTGCCAGCTGCTCCTTAAAGCACTAACTGCCACTGGTCTGGGAAGATCATTTTGCCCCAGTTCTGCCAGACAAGCAACGAAACTCTTGGGGAGCCCTTCTTTAAAGGAGGCAAGGGGAGGGAGCAAAATCAGAAAGGGCCCAGCTCCCTTGGAGGCTGCCACAGACTAAAACACCTGAATGTTTAGTGAGTTAATGTTGTTATTAGCAATAACATTTCATAGAAAGCATTAATATGGTTTGCATTTTGCTGCACCATCTCAGAAGCATCCCAAACTCTTCCCTGTGAAGCATGTCTGGCTTCCTGCAAGGGGTTGGTGTCTGCAGCAGCTATGTCTCCAAGAAGGTTCACCTATATTTTAAATTTTGATCCCTGCTTTCAGCTCTGCTCAACTCCCAGAAACCACGCTTGTTCTCTTGTTTTAAATTATTTTAATTAACACAATAAGGAACCATTCTAAAAGTTCTTAATCCAGCAACTGCTTGGTACCTTCTTCTTCGTAAGCTGACCTAACCTGGGTCAAAATTTTAATACAGCTTTTCAATATTTTCTTGAAACACTTTGTCAGTAAATCAGAACCCTGTTGGAGTCTCTTGGGTGGAAGGTTTTGCTCCGCAACCCCTCTTTCGTTGCCAGTGAACTTTAATTTTACTTTTGGACACAAATGACAACAGTTTCATCCATTCAGCTCCTGCTGTATTATGCAACTATATGGAAAATTCTGTCTGACTGTAGAAGAGGGTAATTACAGCAGATGAATTCAAAGAAGTGCAAGTATCTGGTTGTTAATGTTTAAGACCTGCTCATCAGCAGTAAATTAGACTTTGTGCATCCCTGTTTACCAATCCAGCTGCTACAATACTACTGGGGCTCCTGATCAGACAGAATCCTCACACGAATGAAGTAGTGAAGTGGGATCCTGCCACCAACAAAATTTTTTCTTGAGTGTATTTTCTAATTTATTTTTTCATGTTGACAATAATCATTTATTAGAATCCAGGGTGTCTGCAATTAGTTGTTAACATTAAATCTAGGACTGGCAGCTTGGTATATCATCCTCACTTGGATTTGTTTGCCTAGAGCAGCATTCACAGTAGAAAAGGAGAAGAAGAAGCAAATCCAGCAAAACCTGAAACTTCTTCAACCTTTAAAGCTACCAAATGTGAATTACTAAATTGAAAGGATCCTCAAATTAGCTGTTTCTCTCCATGACACTTAAGTCATCAGATCATCACCCTGTATACAATACACTCCCATGAGCACACAGTGGCTCCAGTAAAATCTCAGTGGGATCACAAAATGGGAAAGAGAAACAAAATATCCCAGAAAGTCTTAGGAGGAAATAAATAACATTTGTTTTTCTGCACAGCATATAGCCTACTGGTAAAAAAGCATTTTTCTTCATATATCATTAAATATTTATACACTTTCAATCATACAATAAGGAGATGATACTTGTTGTTCCCAAGTCCTCTGACTTAAATGAACAAATCCTCTATAAATTGGCTGTTGATCTGCATGCAGGAAAAGATTAAACAGATTTGCTGGATTATTCATCAAACCATTGTGTCCATTTAATCCCTGACTTTGCTCAAAAGAGGCAAATTTATCTGTCATATTAAAAGCTGGAATCAAAATACTGAACTTGGTGGATGACTGTAAGGACTAGAGGGACAGCAAAGCCCTCTGGAGAGAATGCTGTGGTTGTGCTGAATCCTAAGAGCAGCACAACAGCAAGGACAAGGAAATGATCCATAGGGTTGTCCATGGAATTGAGCAATGCTGGGCAGCACATTTCAAAACACTCTCCCCACAGAGTCCCTTAGTTTTTTAAGTAGGGTCACTCAGGGCAGGATCTGTTGTACCTGTCCCTTTGGACTTCCCAGAGCTGCTGCTGCTCCCCGGCTGGGTGATGACAAATAAAGGAAGCTGTGCTTGGGAAGGGAAGGGTGTGACAGCCTGCCCAGAGGACTTTGGCCAGGTTTCTAGACCTACACCTTCACTGCTGAAAGATGGGCCTCCAGATCCTGCCTACTGTTTGGCTGTATTTCGGAACTGAACGTAAGCACCACCTGGTAACACCTGACTACCTACAGACGGACACATCTTTTTCTTTTCAGCATAATGGCAACAGAGCAACAGCTCTGCCATCCTCATCCATCCCTGTAGGGATCAGTGTGGTTGGAAATGTTGCTGTGAAATGTATCTCCCAGGGTCATGACTTTTGTGCACACCCTGAGTACTCTTCTAAACAAAGCAGCAACGTTTGGATTCACAAAGCAGCAGTGATGACTGGCAGGTTATTGTGTTTTGCTGTTTGTTTGCTTGAGTGTTTTCCTTTTTTTGAGAAAGAGCAAGCATTTGTTCAGCTGACATGGCATTAATGAGGTGCTAGTTCTATTTATCCTGCTGCTCCAGTATTTCACACAATAGTGGTTTTCTGCCTTGGGAGATCTGGGTCTTACACAGATAGGAAAAGATGAACTGAATCAATACAGATAGAAACACACATATATATACCCATGTTTTTCATGCATTGAAAATGAGCCCTGTGTTTTATTATAAATCCTTTATTCATAGGGAAAAACTAGTTTTCCCATGGGTATCAGAAGTGAACATTGATCAAATCATTGCAAAAACTAAAGCAAACCTGATTTTCTCCTGGATCTAGAAAGCCAATAAAAGCATCTCAGAATTGCACTGGCAGAGGAAAGATAAATTGTATGCTTCAAAACAAATATATCTTCAAACCAATTTAATACTCAAAGGATTTGAGAAAGAGGGAGGAGGAGCTTTCACTTCATGGATTTCTTTACATAGAATTTCTTCATAAATGGAGATGAAAATTGCTATCTAGATGTGGGAAGGCACACATAAAGCATTACCAATTTCCATTTACAAGCAAATTAGCAATTATGGCATAGTCTTAAAATACTAGACTGGGTTTAAAGCTGAATTAGACTGTCATTACAAAGGAGGAGTCTAAAAATTCTGGGGTTTTGTTCCATTGTTCAGGGTTTTTTGCTCAAGCATCACCTTACACAGCCTTTTCCCTGCTTTCTGAATTCTCTGCTTCTGAGATTACAAGCTGTGTCCTCTCACTCAACCCTACTTCTCCAACACAGATTTTCTGCATGAACAGGGATGCACAGTACAGCAGATCCCAGGTCCATAAGCTCTTTCCAATTACTTCAGCCCTGTCCATTGTGAGGATGCTCTAAAACCCTTTGTTCAAGTCAGCATCTTAATACAGCACATATACACTTGCAGTTTAGAATACACAGCTGCACTATCTGTGACCTGAAACTGTGAAGATTACACTTCAGAATCAAACCCCAATTTAGGCATTGATTTGTCATGTAAAGAAGAAACCTAGAGTTTAGTGATGGGGATGAGAAAATATAATGAATTTATTTAACTCACCTTGGCATGGAGAGACTGGTCAGCTCCCAGAGATTACTTAGTACTGGTAAATGCTTGTCTACACTTGCCTTTTTTTGCAGATTATATGTGACAAGAATAGTCTTGGGAAGTTATTACATAAGAAGTACTATTTAAAGTTTATTCATTTTAGTGTAATTCTGACATTTCTAGATTAGAAACAGCTTTCTTGTTCTTGTGGTGTTGGAGAAGCTCAGAGAATCTCCAGTGCCGAAAATCTATTCTCTCTTCAAAGCTCATGGGGAAGCTCACTTCACATGGGGAAGTATGTGAGCTAACCAGAGTGCAGTACTTCTCCTATTAATAATTTCTATGTTTCATGCAATGCACACTGCAGAATCTCCTGGTGAAGTCTGATCTCACTGCCCTAACACTCACAAACCCTGTTCTTGTAGTCATGCAGATTTAATCACAGAATCACAGAATATGTGAGCTGGGAGGAACCAACAAGGATCATCCAGTCTCACTCCTGGCCTTGTACAGGACATCCCAAGAGTCACACTATACCTGAGAGTAATGCCCAAATGCTTCACAAGAAAACAAAGATTGTTTGAAGAAAGACAGCTTGTGCTGAGTACTGAATATCTTACTCGAATCTACACTAGTGTATTACCCAGACAATGGGGTAGGAGCCTTTTCCAAAACACATTCAAGTTTTTGTGCCACTTCCAACTGAACCACTGTATTTTAAACACCAACACTTCTGATGACAGAACACAATCAAACTTTCACAGAAACTGGGGTTCAATTATTAACAGCAGATCTTTGTTTGCAGATCAGATCCCAGCGTTAAGGCCCAGAACTTGGTTAAGAGGATGCCATGAGCTTTCACTTGCACCTGGCAGTGCCAGCAATGAATTAAGAGCCACCCTTTGAGGCCCTTTGAGGCTGGGTGCAGGTTGAACAGTCATCCCAGCAGTGCCTCCAAGCTGCTCTGCCCTGACATGAGGGACGTGGCCATGGCTTTCCCCGAGCCACCCCAGTGCTCTCTCCTGCCACTTCCAGGGGCAAATTGGGCAGCAGGAGAAGAATCACAGGTTTTCTTTCTGGTGAATTTGCAGTTTTAGAGGTAAAGGCTAACAAATAGAACAGGGACCACAAAAAACCCTAAAGGCAAGTTTTCTTTAAGGATAACTGTACAACTATTTAAAAATACATGTATGAAATGTTAAAATTCATTTATTCTGCAGAATTTGGCTTTTAAGAAAGCTTCTAAAGAATTCTGTGTACAAAGATGCTGTTTTCATGGAAAACCACATCTGTTCCAGGACATCATCTGGGTATCAACTCCCAACCTAAATGTGCACATACAACTCAAAATTAAAAGTGTTCCACAATCTATCTGAAATCAACACCAACCTTTCCTTCCTGTGCCAATTCCACTCAGCTTTTCTGTAGAAAGTGCTTCATCTGCACTATTTGGTCAGAACAAATTTCATAAATACTGCTTAGTAACTTCCATATGAGATATTGTCAAGAGCTATTAAAAAATATGCAAGATACTTTTACTTCCTCTCACAGACCAGATAAAGAAATATGTTACTGTGTAATATATATTATGAAACACTTTGGATAGAAGTAATCAGGAGTATCATGTCTGAAAGGGATAATTAAAAGAAAAATGATAATAAAAAAAAGAATCCTGATTTAAACCTTGGCAGTTCCCATCTGACCAACATTTTGAGGAAATATCTGTTTGGATGAATGCAGATTAATTTTACAGTTATTCTAGCAGAGGTGACAAAACCAAAACCCTCACAAGTAGATGTGACAGATTTCAGTTCTTAGGTGATAAAAACTGCCTAAGTAATTTAATACTTCTATAATTTCCAGCAACATCCTCTTTAATGCTGCACATTGCTTGTCTTCTAAAAGGTTACCAGATTCCTGCTGATGCAAGTGATTCAGGCACAGCCTCCAGAGCATTTTGGCAATTTTATCTCATAGTTATAAGTACACAACAGCCCAATTTTGTTAGCTCAGCTTTATACCCTCTGAGACCAATTTCTGTCAGCTTCTACATTAGATTCAGAGCAGTATTTACTCTCCACAGCACATAACATCATCTCCACGAGCACAGTTATCAGTGCAGCAAGTTCCTCCTGGACCATCTGAAAATCATTGCTTAAAAAGGCCATGGTGGGATTAGCAAAAATTAATATTCTCCATCGAGAAACGTATAGAATAGAAAACTACCAAGGCTGTGTAGGTAAGAAACCCCAAACCAAGAAGTCTTACTTGTGCAAGGTTTGAGAGGGCCTGTCATTTTTCTCCAGTTGTCCATAGCAGCTCGTTCTCGCCTCAGGAATGAAGGAGTATTTTTCCAGCATGGCCGAGGCAGCAGTGGCAATAACCCCGAGGCCGTCCCGCACCCGAGCTTCTAAACTGTAGTCCCACTCATCGTAAGCTGCTGAAATGAGTCCTGAAGGAAACTCCTTGGGAGTGATTTCTGTGTTACCACTAACCAGGCTGGGAACTATCCAAAAGAAATCATAGCCAGTAAGGCCCAGGGACCGAGCCTCGTCCAGAATGTAGACAGCTTCATCCTTGGAGCAGTAGAGCAGGATGACAGAGGAATGGATTTTCTTCAGCTGAATTTGAGTCTTGGCATCTCCAAAGGCAGTATCAAGTATGATGATGTTCTGCATGTCCCAGCCCACAAAGCTGTTTTCCACAGTGGTCTTAATGACATTGATGAAATCTCGGTATCCAGGGAAAGTGGTGGTCACCAAAGAGAACACGTGCCAGTCATAATCCTGCATGATCTTCAGCATGATAATGGCCTCTTGCTGGATGGAAGCCCCAAACTGGAAGAACGTGGACATCACATCCTAGAACACCAAACACAGCATAAGATGAGTAATTTGGGACAAGTCTGAAAGGAATAGAATCTCTAATTCTATTCTCTTGTTCTACCATGGCTACCAAACTTCCATTGCATTCCAATAACTTTCTGTGACTTATTTGTGTCACTACTAAACCACACTGATAATAAGTATTACATATTATTTCTTAGAGCATAAGGGCAAAGGTGTTGCTTATTTTAACAACATTCTGTCAGAAATAGACAGCACAATATATTTTGTTGGCACTAAATTTACAAACATTTCCATACTAAGTTGCTGTGAGATATACATTTATTTTTGAATTTTACATTCAACACTGACATACAATTATTAGAGTGCCAAATACACACAGAAAGCTGTATGTCTTTATTTTACTTCAGTATTTACTCCTGACCAGTAGTGACAATTTATGTGCATCATTTTCAGATACAGAAAGCATGAACTCCTGGTGAAACAAAAGCTTATGATTTAAGGATAAGATATGAATCATTCCAGGTTTCTTCTGCAGGCTTCAGAGGCACATAGAGGGCATTTAATGTAAAGAGTTTTATGAACATGCTTGCAAGCTGCTATCCTATTTTACACTTGGAGAGAACAGAAACAGATTAATTGACTTAAGTTTCATGGCAAGGTGGTGTTAAACACACAAATATTAGTGAGAGTGGTAACTCAGCTCTGCAAGCCCTGTAAATCTATTCCAAGCAAACTGTCTATGGTTTTTTAATAGAAGATGAGGAGTGTTACTACTTTCCGAGTGTTAAGAAGCTGACACCTGGATTTTATATAGCTTGACAGCAATAAAAGTCTTACAACTTGTGTCAGACCGTAAAGACTGATATTGAAGGTACAAAATACACACAGCTGGTGGGAATGAAATCATCTGCCATGGCTTCTTTGGTACCTCAGAGATGACATCCTGAATGTCAGTGCCAGATCTGAAGTGGGTTTGGGTTAAATATGAATGTTATAAAACTCAATTAGGAAGATTTGGTTTCTGAATGGTTTTAGGAGCTGTTTCCTGGTGACCTGCACTAGATACTTAAAAACAAGAATTTTGTCTGGGGACATTTACAGCTAAAGAAACCCAGCACACAGAAAACCTGCTCAGAGTCAGTATCTAGTGATTTGATTACTGATTTACTATTACAAAGTAAATTAGATATCTAAAGACAATGCCATGAATCCAACTTTGCTGCAGCTTCCTAACTGAAGATAAAAAATACTGTAATGCAAAGTCAATCACTTCAGTTATCTTCTCCATCTCTTATCTAATCCAGGTTTCTCTTTGTGAAATATCCTGTAAAACCATTTACAGTAAATTAAGTATATTGGATACACCATATCCTTTAACTCTCCCTCATTTCTATATGAGGTTTATGGCTACTCATGCAGCGGAATAATTATTTCAAACACCTTGGTCCTCCATGCATGGTGAGGAACTTCTCCAATGAGGCAATTGAAGATGAAGTATTTGAGGGCAAAAAACAATGAACATGGACATCTCCAAGTGTGTCCTTTCTAACAAGTAAATACAGATTTTTAACCTAGAGCAGTCCTTGGCATCTTCTCTGGCAATGAACAACAATCCTGTGCACAACACCCTGTGCCACCACTGCAGGAGGCTGACAACAAAAGAAAAGTACTAGAAATAAATCCTTTCCTTTTGTAAACATTTCATTAGAAAATTAGTTTATGAAAGGAGTTTTGACTAAACATTTTTATAAAGGTCATATTCATATTTCAAGAATCCTTTTCATGTAATTGTGAATGTGAAGGCCGGTCAAAACCAGGCAATTAAGATAAATTTGTGATCAGAATGGTGACAAATAACCACTGTAACTATATGCTGAAAACCTGTTTGGGTTCAAGAAAAGTGGAGACACAAATATCACAATCAAGATTCTCATCTGAAGAAATCCCATGTAACTGCACTGACTTCATTTGATGCTTTTATAGAGCTGAAGACCTGACTGTGTGTGTTTACAATGAATCTGAAACAGATGGAAGATTACAAGCAAATTGCAGCCTTAGGAACTTCAGCAGATATTTAAATGCCTATAAGGAGAATATTCAAGGACGTATCCATTAAGCTGGGGGTAGGGAGCGGGGAAGTTTTGTGAAGCAGCAAATAAATAAATAAAACTGTAACAAATTCAACTATTGTATCCTTAAACATCTACAGAACTGTTCATCTTGGGGTTTTTTAAGCTCCACACTCTTCTCAAAAAACATTATTATTCCTCTGCTTTATACAGACTTAAATTACATACTTGTAACAAAATACTAAGTTCTACTTTTCTACATTCAAATGCAACCAGAGTGATGTTTGTAGAAAACCAAAATTATTCAGTTATTTTCATTTAACTGTCATCTTGTCATCTATTCAAACATCCATCTAAATCATTGCTGAAGTAGGAATACAGATGTAAAATGAGAGGTGTTTGAAATGCACACCAGAAATATGTTCTTTTTCTTTCCTCAGTGTTCCCAACTCTTGAGATTTGGTGAAGGATACAAGGAAGTGGTACCACTTATTAAGGGCAAGAAACATGTTACAGATGAATACCACAGATAAATCTCAAAGCATGAAAATCGTTACACTGATATGAGCAAAAATTTAGTTACGGAAGTTGTGGAAATTATTAAGGCTTTATTTGATTTTTCTGCTTTCACTTCTTAGCTGGATTCTACCACAGCCATGTGAACAAAAACCAGCAATGAGAAGGGAAAGAACAGATGCAAACTTTTTGTTTCGTTCTGTCTTGCACATGAACGTACATTTTATGGCAAATCATCTCCCCATATGTTTCACACCAGAAGGATGTAATCCTTCAATTGCTTCTTGCTTAATGTTATCCTTGAATTTTGTACACAACATAAAATTCTGGCGTTACAGGGGAAGGGCACTTCAGTGTTCTCACACTTGTGCACAAAACAGAGCAGCTCTCCCTGCTGCTGTCATTTTATAGATTAATATATTAGAGTAAGTCACTTTTTAATTAGTGTACTGAGTCGATAAATCTGCCACTGTTGTCAGAATTGCACATTTCACTTTCCCAGTTCCAACAAATTACAGGAATATTTCTCTCAAAACCTCATCCTCAGCTATTTTCATGACATCTTGGTTTCCAGGCTCTGGCTTTTCCATGGGATCAGCAGGGTACATTCACGGCTGTTGTAACAGCTGAGCTAAGCCCTGACAGGAGTTTGTGCTTACGAGGGAAAAAGCTGCAAGAGTTGGTCAGTTAAGGAAAGAAACATCTGTTGAGTAGCATACCTTTTGTTAAATGAAAATTAAATTCCTAAACCAGAACAAAACAGTGGTCAACATAAGACCAAATCAATTTTCCACTTGGCAGACTTATCAAGGACAGTCATTTCACTGGTAAGACAATATTATGACAGGAAGCAAAAACCAATATGAGACACCTTTAAAAGCAATCCAGAGGATTATTTTATTCAGTTAGCAACAATATTATTATGACAGGAATACAAGTGGGAATTTAAAGTTATCTTAATTGTTTCATTCTTACTTAGACTCTATTTTCCACAGAGATCCAGCAAAAATCATTTTTCTCTTATTTTACACCACATTCCATTCTTACAAAGATTTAAGGCCTGTGGTGCCTGGTCTGCATATACAGTTCAAGCTCTTTCTTGTTTAATGCATTATAGTAGTTATTTGGCATTTTTATAAAGACTGGGAAAAATGAAAGCCAGAGATTAGTCATGAATTTAACTGAATAATGTAACATCACATCAAAAATATCCTGAAGAAAATTATTTATACTGATCTCAAATATAGATTTTAAAAAAAAAAAAGTATCTTGCAATGTGTTAACATGGTACCATTTTTCTTGGATTATTTGAAGTGACTTATTGATCCCCTGATAAACAGGAAGTGAATTGTGTTTCTCTGCCAGGAATATCCAGGCCTCAGCCATAGGGTCTTCCTTTGTGGAAGGGCACAGATCCCTGCCAAACTTCCAGTAAATGCAAACACTAAAGGAGAGGAGCTGAAAGGGAAACCTTTCCTCCCAAGACACCCTGCACATTTCCAAACTCTGAAGTTATTAAATTCCGCCTCTATTCATTAACAGCCCAGAACACGCAATTCCCAACACAAACATCTCGCTGAGGTGCCCAGGGAGAAAACTCCTCCATTATCACCATGGGAGCAATTTGGGGGAAATTACACACAATTTTGTACTCTCATACAAAGTATAGCAACATGTGAGGGTGGAAGTAATTTACCCATTTTTACAAAAAAAGCAGAAAATACTCGCTTGTCAAGGACCTGCCACCTCCCTGGCCTCACATGTGGCAAACCTGTGTCCGAGCTGTTCCTATGTCCTTGGCCAGCAACACCTGGATCCCCAGTGCCAGCCTGCCCAAGGAATAGGCTTTCTGAGAGAGCAGAAAAAAGGGTGGAAATTTCCTTCCTCTGTAATTTAACTGGTGCAAATGCACAGCCACCCAAAGTATAAAGGTCAACTAAAAGGACAGAATGAGGCCTTACTTCTTATTTTAAAAGTTTGCTCTAGGAGAGGAACATTGAAAGTAGAAAAGGGCAGTAGCAAGCAAGGCAGTACATTATGGCTCTCCAACATTTGACATGTCCCCTTTTATTATTTCAAGGAAAAAATATCAGAGAAACATGAATTCAAAAGGTTAGCACTGGCTTAATCAAACATGCTCTTTCCCATTTGCAGAGGGAGTCTGCAGGAATTCATTTTGCAAAGACTTCTGCATTTTGAGGTCATGGTTTTATCCTAAGAATTTTGCTAGATAAGAGGTCTCATGGGTTTTTTATTCTCTTTAATATATCCATTTAGTTTTATACTACCTCCTTCACTTATACTGGCCTGCTACAAGGTCTGCAATCTGTCACTAAATCTGTACCAGAATGGCAAGAAAACAACTACAAAGGAATGAGAACAGGGTTTCTACAGATTGTTGCAGAGTCCCCTGGTTTTTGATCCTTTACCCTCTTCCAATAATACTTGTCATGTCTAATGGAAGTAACTCAACGTGCCATTACAGTGAAACAACCTGATTATGGAAGACAACAATTTTTGCACAGAGCTCATGAACCATTCCCTGGGCTGGAACTCACCATCTGGGTTTTCAACACATCTGGTTTTTCTTTCACAGATTGTTCAAACACTGGAAATTGTGGTGTCTCAGTCCAAGCTGCTGTTCAAGGACAGGCGAGTGAAAAATGATTTCAAAAGCTGAAATAACACCACAAAGCCTGTGACCAGACTTGATAAAATCCTGCAAAGATTCAGCAGGGATTTTGCTGTGGTCATTTGATGAAAGGTTTATTGACAAGATGCCTCTTTTCTAGATAGATTTCAGATTCCACAGTTACAGAAATGTCTCGCACCGTGACTATTTTAATGAGGAAGGGAGAAATTGGGGTTCTGTAAAAAGGTAACATGGAGCTGGCTCTACCATTGCTATTTGGACAAGTAACAGCTATTGTGCAGCTTTTGGGGTCAAAAACAACCCAAATGTATGAAGTAGAATACTGGTGTCTGCAAGGAATATGGGGGG
>VYXB01000556.1:201169-288732 GCA_013397135.1 Pachyramphus minor
GGGGGGGAGGAAGAGAATTTCCAGAAAATTTGTATTTGCTATGTATGTTCAAATATTTCTTGAATATAAATAACTCGCTCTTTAAGTAGTGTTGGGTCATGTGGTTCAGTACATCAGTGTAATCACTATTATCCTAAAATATTTTTCCTTCAAAGGATTTGTATGAAAGCTTCATTTCCTCTAAGTATTTCACCATGAAAATAAATATTGAAAAATGTGTGTGACCTAAGATATAAGGTACCAAGGAGATTTTATGCCATATATTATAGCTGAGTATCATTTCTCTTCTGTCCCTTTTCATGGCTGAGATAAATGGTTTGCCATTTCTTAAATTTAGATTTTTTTTTCAGGGTTTATACAAGCAGTGCCCTTCTGCTTTATTCATGTAATTAGCCAGCACTAAACTGATGGAAGTAAATAGTCTCTTCAAGAGCCCAAGAATACCTCATTTCCCATAGGAAGATGACTTTAAATTAGCCATGCAGCACATCTTTCACCTCAAAGAACACCTGAGTTCACACATGGAGAGCTCTTGAGTCTGTCCTTTCAGTGAAACTTCTTCAAGCAGTTGTTACAAATGATGGGAGAGCAATCAAGAAAATTAATGACTTTCCAAAGACAGGGAAGGCAAATGCTGTGAAGTTACTGATGAAAGGAACTGTCTTTTTGCTGTGTGGAAATGTCCATCTGCCAACAATTCACATTTGAGACACCACAATAAAGTTTCGGTGACAGCACTAGAAAAAAATGGGATATTGTTCCTGTTCTCCCTGTGGCAACTTGAGAAGGGTTAGAAAAAACTGATGATGACCTGTTCTGAACAGGTAACCTCCTCGGCTGAGAAAAATAAACAATGAAATGATGCTATGAAATGAGATAGAAAGAAACCCAAGCCATCCTTTAACTGCAAAACTATAAAAATGAACTCGTTGAAAGGAGGAAAACCTAGGTGTATTTTCAGGGGGAAAAAAAATCATTTTTTAGACTCATCAAAAAGTATTCACTGGGTAACAGAAATAAAAAGCATTGAGACAGCATCAGTGAGCTTGTGAATTAGCCCAGTGAAAGGCCAAGACTCAGGAAATCCAGCAGGGTTAGACACAGGCATTTGAAGAAAGGAAAAGTCTAGATAATTTTCCTCTCCTAGTACTGGCAGTTCCTTGTAACCCACATAATTCACCTCCAGAAATAAAATGCCATAAAAACATAAGAAGGATGAAGGACCAGCCAAATGAGCTACATGGGTTCCTGGAAAATAAATTAAACTCTTGATAAATAGACTATCCATCCCCTCTATCCCACTTCTCTTGTATTCCACAGAGGCTTTATTTACCAGTGTTCCCTTTGTTTCATATCAGGATTGAGACACTCTGTATTTTACTACCAAAACAACACGCTGGGCTACGGGGAACTTCTCACGTTCCTCAGCTTCAAGTCTGTGACTACAGAGAATTATCTATCAAATCAATCATTTCATTTACTTTGAACAACATCTGCTCCCACAAGGCCATGAGGGCTGAGCTTCCCTTGATTCATGGGCAATTTGTGGAACTCCAACAGATGTAAAAGCCAAGCATTTAGGTTACAGTGAGTTATAGTATTTCTTGGAGCAGACAACTAGTTCTAGTTATAAATTTTGAAAACAATCCTGCTGTAGCAGCCACGCTAACTCAAATCAACCTTGTATATGGGGCTTAACTGTTTAGTTTCAAAATGATGCCCTGATAGGTAGGTTTTGGTACAGGCAGATGGATCTCTGACACAAAGGAAGATTCTAAAATTTCCAGGCAACACAAAAAAAGAAAGAAAGGAAAAAAAAAACCCAAAACCAGTGCTTTGTTTTCCTCTTTCAATAAAAAGTGAAGCTTGTTAATCTGTATTTTTAAATTTTTTAGTAAATAAAATTTCATTTTTATAGTTGAGTCTTACATATTTTACTGCCCCAAAGTGTTATGTCACTAGTCTTTAAAAAATGCAATGGTCAGATCTTGTCTGATTAACAGCTTTTTACAGCACCAGCCTAATTTGTTGTCTTTGCAAAATAAGTCACCCAAATCGACTTCACTCTACAGAATGTCCTAGAATTCAATTTACTTGACATGTTTTTGGGAATCTGCTAAATTGAAATATATAGGTTTGCTGATATTTTTTCAGTTTAATACCAATATTTTAGCTGAGTAAAATTTGATGTGTTTACATCATTATTGCTGTGCAATCAGAAACTGTAAGTTCTTTGAATGGCTTATGGAAATTTTCAAGAATCAATGCTATGCAATAATTCATCCCTGGCACAAATTTTCATTCCAGCTATTTGGTATCTAACACACCAAGCATTTCATTTAATTATAGGATGAAGTCACAACGTCATTTTGATCTATATTGTGAACCCCAACCTATAGGAAAATTTGCTTAGAGCAAGGATTTAGAGTAGTTGAGGATAAGTATGATTCTCTGTTCAAATCTTCCATCTTATCTTGTACAAGTGTTGCACAAGAAAATCCTGCATTAACAAACCACTTACAGCTCACGCATCAACAAAATTCATGACAGGATTTTCATACAGCTTTTGCCATTAGGAGCTTTAAAACCAACACCATCCAATCTTGCTAATCCTGTAAATAGAATCTTACTTACCCACAATAACATTTAAATATGCTATGGCATATTCAGCATTAAATCCAAAAATCAGTAACAATCTATGATTTAATGCAACTGAATCAAGCCAAACAGGCTGTTTACTTATAGTATGTATTACTTGTGTGCATAAATGCCATACATTATATAGAAAGATAAGCATAATTGAATACCAATAAAAATGCCTTAAGACATCATCTCCTTATCTGAAAACATTTGGCCTCAATTGAATGGTAAAACACTTCTCATTTGTGTTGAGGATGAGAAGCCAGAAAACCATTAACTAAGTCATTTCCATACATCCCCACTTAACAAGTAAAAATGAAGGTAACAAACAACCTCCTCCTCCACCCCCTTTCACCAAATGGTGAGTATAAAACATTAAGCAAATAAAAGAAATATAAAGTCAATTTAAGTTTCTACTGTGTGCTTGTAACTACGTGCTTTTCCTTTATGAGCCAGAACTCTTGGACTGGCACCTCTGTGTGCCTGCTCCAAGAATGGAGCAGGACAGAAGGGACAATTCCAACAGCAAGAGTCTATCTGGGGAGGCCAGAGAGATGCAAAGGGAATTTTTTAAGAGTGAGGCTGAGCAGAGTTCAAGGAGCCATTCAGAGCAGCTTTCCATGGCAACAGAGATTTAGGGGATATATTTAAGTATCAGAGGAAGGTGATGATAACAGATTCAAGATTCTTGATCTTTTAAGGAAGACATGTATTTTGGTTCCTCAGGTAGAGTTTGGGTGCTAAACAAGAAGAGCTGCAAAACTGACTCACCTGCTTTGGGAAGGCAGAGCCACAAAACCCTCACAGCTCAACCAGAGCAAAGATGCTGCTCTCAAATGCTTCTAGAAGGAGGTGTTTCAACGTGTCCAGTGTGCTCCTCTGCTCTTATGTACAATCAGTGGATCTGAAGAAGAGACTTAACCAAGGGCAATTCCTTTTAGGTTTATCCTTTATATTCTCCTCTTTAGGCACCATCTTTGGCCTCTGGGCAAATTTACAGCTGCTCTTCTGCTACACTAACAAAAATTACATGCTTTCTCAAAGTGAGGGATCAACCCATCAATGAATATCCTTTTCAATTGCACAGCAGGTCAAAAGCAAATTCAGTTACAAAATTTCTGATATGTGATCTACACCAGTACTTACATTTCACCCTGCTCAAAGAGAAGAGGGTGACTAACTGCTTATCTTAGAATTAATCTTCCTGATAGAAGGTGGTGCAAAATACACCAGCACTGAATGATATTTCACTGGTAGTTACTGCAGAGCTTTGAGTAATCACAAAAGAAACCAAACGTGTGTTAAAGTTGCTAAAAAGACTCCAGTGCTCAGAGATCCTGCATCCTACACCAGAAGGAACATGGGAAGAATGCAGAATTCAGCTGCAGGGAGATACAAAAGTTTTCCCAATCCAGATAAGGACAGAAGCATTGCATTCTGTGATGGATGGATGCTAAGGTAATATAACAGATAAGACAAAAAACCTCTGATGCACCTACTCATTCTGACTCTACCTACACTGTTGCACACCTTTGACTTAAATCTAAGTAACATTTTTGGCAATCTCTTTAAGGATGCATCAACTTATTTAGTTGCAAGAATACCACACATCAAGTGATCTGCCAAGCATTATTCCCATAAGCAAATAATATTCCAGGCAGAAAAGCTTTATCGACATGTATTCAAATTACTGAGATTTTACATGGGCAGTAAAACTATTTCTTCTTGTGAAATGGCTCAGCTTAAGCTACTTTTCCTTAGTTACACAGAAGCAAAATATCTTTAAGCATGGATCTGATTTACAGTAAATATCAGAGGGAAAACATAACTTCAAGAAAGGAAATGTTCAAAATACTGTTTGTCTCCTTACAATGCACGGTAATTCTTTCTAGAAATTATTACAGATTTGACAGTCACACCAGAGACAGTAAATACTGCAGTGCTATAGCAAATTGAGTATCTCATTTCCAGCTATAAAAAAAAGCCATATTTGTACAATGTTCAGTACAATGTGAAGAGAGTTGAAGACATCTTCCTTAACCTTTATAGTTTGAAGAAAGAGACATGGGGATCCTTGTACTGAACACTAAGTAACAAAACTTATTATACGGATTGATGTAATTAATACCTAACATTTTTGTTAGTTACATTTGACAACACAACATGTTTGCCTACATAGGTACAGCACCACACAGATCAGTGACTTCCATAGATTCCTCTGAAAATATGAAATTAAACTTCGGAACTTTTCGAACCTAGGTATGAAACACACAAGATTTTTAACTAATCTTGGTACAGACTACAACAGTTAATAGATTTCTTCAATTATCCATAATGCAACTGAATTGTGCCACCTCATCTAAGTTCAATGGGAGCTCAGGGTGCTGCTCGACAGCCTCCAAAGTTTGTTGGGCTTATGCAGAAAGAGCATCTGCACAAATGTGAGATTTTGGCCATGCCCATTTTATTTTTGCTACTCTGTGTGTCCTCAGAAAAGAGTTTCATACTTAGTTAACTGAAATAGATTGTCTACAAATACGAACTGGGGGTACCTGTTCATTTTCATTAGCAGAACTTTGCATCCAGCAGATTTAGATGGCAATCCTTTGGGTTCCTTTCAAAAAGAGAAAAGCCTTTTGTGGAAGGTGGCTAACAAACAAAACACCTGTTCTTACAAGTTTTTAAGTGCTTTTGATTCCACACATAAAAGATGTTACATTTCAGGGACCTCCTGTAACAAAGCTTGATAAGAAATTTGCAGTTGCAGTTTAGGTTTCCCTGTAACAGGCACAAAGGAATGTGCTTTGCCTTAACCTGCTGTGTCTTGATTTGTCTGTGTCCCCCAGTGCCGTGCTCTAGAACAGGAAAGTGAAGTTTACAGAGTACAGGATTGCTCTTTTTTTTGCAGGTCCTTTAGAAATAACCTACAGACCTCCTGGTGTCCAAAATCCAGCCTGAAAATACTGAGTTGAAAGCAGCAACCCACCTGTTTCCACCTGGCACTCACTGTTCACGGCAGGTGTATTATTTCACTATGGTTAAACACCTTATTAAGTATTTTAGGATTGATCCTCAAACTTGTGATGGCTTACTGTGATATGGTATACCACCAAAAAGGAAGAGATGAAGCTGTGACCTCATTCTTTGCAATATATTCCACCAAAACTCCTGGAATATGGGTGAAATGTGGAAGAACAGAAGAACAGTTCTGGCATTACTTTCCATATAAGCAATGTGACTTCAAGTTTAACAGATTGGAATACTTCATATTACATTAAGAGATAATTTAAAAAAAAGATAAATAAGTAATCTGAACCAAATCTCCACTTTTTGTGCAAGGAAGATGGTCCTGCAGGGCAAGCAGGGATTGCCCTGTGTTCAGGGGCACATACTGCTCATTTTAGGGAGAAAACTAGTGATCTTTCAGATCCCTACTAAATAAGGCAGCCTTCCTGCCCAGTATATATTGAAAATTGGGAAAGAAAAGAAAAGTAAGGTGTAAAATCTATGCCGTGTTTCTTGACATGCTCCATTCTACAGGAAGTTGAACTGCTCAACCATATGAAGTTCCTAAGGAGACAGATACCTGGATGGGTGGAAGTTCATGAGATCCATGATTCTTCCTAATGGAGAGACATTTGTTGCTACATAACAACAGTCTGTCAGCTCATTAGAAACCTCAGAGAAATAAGCAGAAAGACGCTTCTGTAGAGAAAAGCTTCATCCCGATGCTGCCTCACTTCTATGGGAGTAAATTTGTTGCTAAAGATCAGGTCAGAACCAGGTACTGAGAACAAAAGTGTCTCTGAAACATGCACAGAACAAATGACCATGTTCTGCTGTCTGGAGCTGACACAGAGCCAGAGAAACATCCAGTATGTCAAAGACACCATTAGAAACAGATGAACGGTGCAAAACAAATTAGTTCCCCCATGGGTGGCAGCAAATATTTTCTTTAGCTATTTGTGGATCATGTATTATTAGTAAAAATTTGGACAATCACTGGTTCTTGATCAAAATATTAAATAGGAAAGTTTTACTCAGTTTTAAGGGAAACATCTTCATCTGAAACCACAAACATGAAATCCTGTCACTTGAATTTGTCCTCTCTTTCAGGAAATGTAGGAAAGCATGGAGCAGAAGTAATGCAATGTGACAGGTGACCGGACACAAATCACAAACAGTTAAGGGATGCCATTTACAAAAGCCAATTTCTTCAAGTTAATCACCCTTGTTACTAAACAAATACTAAGAATAACGTGATTTTAAATAAAATTAGTGAGGGCCAGTAAAAGTTTAACTCACTAAATTACAGCAGTAATTATCCATTAGTCTTCATAATGTAGCTTAGCCAGCAATAATGTCTGTCACTTCAGATGCATTTGCACAATGACTGTGTCATAAAAAGGCATTTTCACAAAAGCTGCATTTCAACATCTATCAGTTTTCCAAGATATAACAGGCTTCCTTTGTAATAAGGACTGAGCCTTAGAGCAAGACAGTATAATGCATATCCTTGTAAACCTTTCCTCGTACAAGATTTAGTTATCCCCAGGAATAGGTAGAATAGTTTAGCACAAGTCATGTAACAATGCCACACCCCATGAAATGTCTTGAAACCATCCATACAGAAATAGTTTCTGGCCTCCTTTTTCAAGAGGTCATAAATTTGGTCTAAAAAGTAGTTTTGCTACTACATATGGATGATAATGTGTCTCTGTACATGCACATAATACAAGATACAACTTTACAGTACAGGATATGGCTTGACTTAATTTATCTCAGTGCATGGAATGATCACACACCATCTGATTGTGGAGCAAAAATTAAAGGTGAAAAAACTGTATCTTCTATTTAAGTCTGATAATTCAATCCTGCAAAATCTGTGTTCTACATACTATATTACACACTACGTGGAGAAGTATGTACATCAAAAGACTTCTGCACACTGTTTCATCCCCCTCCAGAAGATTAAGAAGCACATTTTCCTTGTGATTTTTCCCCAAACAGTCTCATAAAGCAGTTAAATTTATTATTATACAGCCACATTTTCTTGCTCACTAGGAAAACATCAAACAGCTTGCGGTGATCAGTTACAAAACTGAATTTGTTTTTTCTACAAAAAATTAGGTTTTTTACTACCTCACCTAAACCCCTGAGAAAGAAAAGATTTTATGGAGTATTCATGAGCAAAATTCAACACAAAGCACAGAATTAGGTATAAATAAATATAACATAATTAAAGTAATATAATGATGCTTGTGCTATAGCAGAAATTAGCATATATGGAGAAGTGTTGTCTGTTCATAAGGAAGGACTCAAACTATTACTTGAAAATGAGACTACCAAATCAAAATTAGCACTCAGCTGAGCAATGATATTTGTACACACATTGGTGCATTCGGAAATTAAATGGATGCACAAGGGGTATTCTCATCAACTTATTTGTATAAAGTGGTATACAATGAGCAGAAGAATTTGAGAAGACAATGCTGAGAATGGTTGTGGTTTATTCAACAAGTAAACAGAAGAGCTACAAATGGGGCCTGATTGCTAATCCCACCACTGTCTGGGAATTTGAGAGAGATTTGTCATCTTTTCAGTTTCTTTCAGAAAACTGTTAAACCCACAAGGGTGCACTGGGTAGCCCATGATTCAGTACATATTCCTGTCCATGAATTTGAGGTCATTTCCAACACTATTTAAATATTTCCACAGTTTCTTAATGTATTTCACTCAGACCTCTTCTAACCCACCAAGCTGCAATTGCAGTGCTTAGGTTGAATTCCTGCTTGACTCAATAAAATGGGCCTCATGCCCTTTAACTCTTCAGGAGTTCACCAGATGGATTCAGGATATTGGATGAGAAGCAAAAGTTTATTTAATGACTGTGATTCAGTTGGCTACATACTCATAGACCAGTTGAATTTATTCCCTTAATCCCACAAATCAAAGTCACCCTCTCTTACGTTCATCACCTGGGTTTCAGAGCCCTGTCCCTACATAGAGATTAGGTTGTTTTCCCACACAAGAGCTTAATATACATTTTTTAAAAGTGCATGACCAATTTCTGTGTATTGGACTACTGAAAAAAACTGTGAGGAAGGGCAGGGATGAGTGGATGATGAGTCTAAATCATTACAAATATACCACAATCCTGTGGGAAGGCACTGCAGTCTCACCATTACCAATTTACAGCCAAGTGCAGGACACTTGGATTGAGTGAAACTTTATCTAAATTATGTTAGTCTTTATGTGAACTCCCATTTCCTTCTTGGTAAGATAGGGGATTCAACTATAAGACCTTCAGAACAAGTATTTTAGCTCCTAATCAAAGTTTGGGTGAGCACACAGCCCTAACACTGTCTCACTTACAAGGCTTTGCACAGGTTCTGTACTCCAAGATGAACACAGTGGGAAATCTTGTAAATCATGAGACCAGATACGTGGGCAGAGTTTGCTCAGATCTCTCAGGCCAGTGAATGATAATCAATATTACAGCCACCTGTGTTTAAAATAAATAACCCACTGTGTCCCATCTCTCCCTTTTTTATTCACCTGTAATTTGTTTCCTCCCATTGGCAGCCGTCACCATTGTGGTAAAGCTGGATCAGATTCATGTGAATACCCCTGGGTTTCTTCAGTGCAAAAATCAGTCAGGTTGTCTGAAACACACTCTGGTCTCTAGTTTTTCTTAAAAAATGGCCAACCCTGCTCTGCAGATGCTGAAGAGTCTGCAGGGATTTCTGTGCTGCCAGAGTAATAACCTCAAAGGAGAAGGGTAAGACTGAACACTGCAGGGACTGGAGCAAGGGATGAAGATTGGAGGGAAATAGTTTATTTCTGAAATTATTATCTGATCATAGACTTAGTCTCCTATTATTGAAATTTATTAAACTAATTACATGTCTAAAGTTTAGGCTGGATTTCAACTGACATTGAAAAAATTCACTAGTGATTAGAATTTCAGTGATTTTTGTAACGTTATAAATTACTAGCTACAAATCAAAGCAAACTTTACATCACATTCCAATTCTAAGAAACCAGATGAGGGAGACTATCTCAGAATCATGTCTGCCTATTTTAAACTCATATTCAGGATTTATATTTTCTGTTGCTGAGCTGCAGTATTAAGGGACTATATGGAAATATTAAATAGACATTAACACCTTACATTCAATCAAGATTTACATTCATTTAGTGCAGTTTCTCCAGGTAAAGAATTGCAGATAAATATTTTAGTTGTTTTGTTGGGTTTTTTTAAATAGGTCTTTGCAGAGAAATATGAAAACCTGGACATTTAAAACCAAGTACTAATGATGCAACCAATTAATCAGTGCAATCAACTGAACATGCTGGGTAAACTACATGAAGGGAAAAAGCTAAAAGAATAACAGATGTAATTTGCATCAAAATAGATGACAAAATGCATGCACCTTCCAAAGGTAAGGTCATGACAGTTCACTAGGCATGATTAGCAGACTTCCCCTTGCATAACAGAATGCTCAGCACAATCCAGCTAATTGGAGTGTTATGAGTAAGTGACACCAGCTGACTGGAGTTATAGGACTAAAAGCAAGGACTACAGCTACAAGAACCTCTGGAATAATCTGTTCCTCAACCGAGTTCTACATTTTAAGCAGTCAGTTCCCTGCAGGATACTTTGTCTTTTCCAAGGCACAGCATCACACACACCTAGGTACCACTGCATCCAACATTTGAAGGCCATGTATTCACAATCTGGTTTAGACCAAGTTGTGGACTCAGTTACATAATATAACTACTGCATACAAAAAATATGGACAATAACATGTATAATATGTAAAATGCACAGACAGAACCCCATAGATACCTCAGAATACCTATATGTTTATGTACACACAGCAACAACATATTCCTCCTGTCATACTGACTTCATACGTAATGATAATTTAAGAGTTGAGGAGTCATTTGAAGAAACTATGAAACCACTACAGAACCAAAGATGTTTATTATTTTAGTTGTTAAAAGCTGAAGTATCAGACTATTTTAATGAAGCAAGTTTTATAATGCCAAAACTATTTCAGTTATTTTCCAGAAGAGGGAACAGTGATTTCTAGTTCACTTACTACCAGAAGAACATTACCTATAATTTACCCAGCAGCCAAATCAAGCACTAGAATAGCAATATTAATCCAAATAGAAGTTTTGAAATCTTGTACTGAAGGTAAACAGGGATAAAGCATTTTGTTGTTTGTTCTGTTCAGAACACACACAATGTTTTGGGCTCTGTATGTATTCCCTCTCCAACATGGGCCATAATTCCTCTTCATCTCCTAATTCCCTTTCCACAGTCCTGCCTTCCAAGTTTCTCTCTGGATTACACCTCAGACTTGCCAAGGCCACTTAAAGCTAATGAGGGTGGACTGGCTGAAGTTTTCTTCAGGATACAATTCTTCCTCAGCGCTTTCATCCCTGTCTTTCACGTCAGCAACACTCTGTGTAACCACAGAAATGTAACTCAGCTTTACTCCACCTGTACACGGGCAGACTGATGAAATACTACAGAAAGGAGTAGCAAATTTCACAACACATCATGCAGATCAAGCATAAAAAGAGATTGCATGGATGTTCTTTCTTTTAAGGACTGGTAAGAAATTAAAGATTTCATAATTTTCCAAAATAATATTTCCAGCAGTTTTTCAGAAACAAAATCCCAAAACTGTAAAGGCCTGATCCAAAATCTCAAATGGTTCTAGAGCTGGTCAACATCTATGGCTGTAAACCCCACACTCATAATAAAAGGAAAACAAACACCCACCTTACTCTCTATGACAAATTACACAAGTCTTTTGCATAACATTTTAACCTACATTACTTTTGAATTTCTAGATTTATGAGGCATCCCAGTAGAGTTGTTATCATTCAGGAGCATGTTTCTCCGAAATACAAAGTCTTCTGATCCTCAGTATATCACATTCATCACCACTAAAAATCTCAGAGGTGCTCAATTTCTCAGACTTGGCTCAGGAAAAAATTGATCCAAAAAACAGAGTGTCACAGGCTGTGAGGGTGGAGGGGGACTGGGATTTAATGGAAGGATGATACCTGAACTGGCACATGCTCACAGCAACTTCCAAACATAACCCAACCACATTCTAAGGTTTCTTGACCAGGAAATGGCATGTGATGGTTCTTTTATGGAACTAAACTACATGTAACTCGATTTTTTTCTCAGATTTTACCAAGACATATGAAAACTTGCAATGTGGTATACATAGATAAATGAGGAAAACACACAAACAAAGAAAACCAAACAGTTTTTCATCTATGCACATCCAGCATGCCCTGTTTTCCATACATGACAAATCTCAGATCAGAAAATTCTGACATTCTGAATTTAAATTTAAAGGCTTGCTGTACCTGGCTGCTCAGGGATTTTATACCCAGGACCAGAAGATACCTGGTTTTCTACAGGAAAGCAAGTATCCATCTCCTTCTGACACAAAGGGTGCAAACTTATTTCATAAGACTTTAAAAAAAGTCCTTTATTTCTAGATCTGTGAAACTCTTCTAAAAATCTCCTGGAATAATGTTTTCTTGGATGAAGAACCTTGATGTTTTGTGGAAGGCATTTTCTTCTGTCATTAAGAGGCTACGACAAAAATCACTTTTGGGCTTTTTACAAACAATGAAGAGAAAATTAAATTCCTCCTGCTTTAAATGAGCTGTTTTAATTAGAAGTGGAAGACAGACATAGCTCCCAAGTGACCCATTGTCCATGGATCCTCATTTGAGACAAACAAAAATGTAATTTTCAGCAAGAAAAGCCTGTTTGTGGGTGTTGAACCCCACGTGTGCTGAGCCACAGCGATGATTTCTGGAGCTCTCACAGCTAATTTCCAGGCTTTCCATAAACATAGCATTACAGTGTTTCAGTGATTCCTAAACATAGAGGAGTTTATCCCACCACGTCTGTCTGTAATTATCCTGTTGAAGGAAAGCAAAGTAGATAAAGTAATCACATCTTAGAAAAGTGATTCCTGGGAAATTAGCATATAAACCCTTCCTATTTCTGCCCTCTTTTTGAAGCTTTTCAAATTTTTGCTGCTTAATACTTTGTTAATAAACATCTACTCATTATAAGAAATCTTTGCCTAGAGTTTAAAACCATTTGAATTCTGGGGGGAAGCTCATTGCACGGGGAAAGGTCCAGCTAAGCACATCCACCTCTGGATCAACTTGAACCAGAATCCCCATCACATAAAAACTTTTGCGACTGCTTTTGCTTGACCAAAATCTTCACATGCTGTTATCTATTCCTTCCGGGTTCAGGTAAAATATCTGACTGGAACTGCTGATTTTTTAGCAAACAGGAAACCTTCATTTTTAGATTAGAAAAGCAGCACTGATTAGATGGACTGATTACAAAGTGGCTCAGCCAGAAATGTTGTGTTTGCTGCAGATACACAGAGAGCTCTCTCCTCTCAGAATTTATTCCACATGTGCTGTCCAACAGATCAAGACAAAACAAGTTCACAATTAAAGATGAGAAAGTCCTGTATCCTCCCTCCCATCCAACTCCCTTTAAGAAGGTGTTTAAATTCAGAATGCACATGTCTAAGCTGCACAGAGCAGTGCTCTGACTGCAGGTCCTACAGGGAGTGTGAAGCGCACCAGGACTCAGCAGCTGCTGCCCAGTCTTTTAATTCACTTTTTAAACTTTTTTTAAATTATTATTATTTAAAAATAAACAAGTTGGCAGACCTAAAACACAAATCTAAATCTAAAAACTTGACTCTCATTTTTACAGGAACTAAAGAGGAGGTATCTAGCTTTCAACTCCAAGTCCCACTTGAATTCAAGAAAAAGATCTCAGCAAATTCAACATCAGCCCAATTTACCACTAATGTACCAAGGAAAATGTATTTTAATGATTGTTCACTTTTGCAATTTATTACTATTTATTTATATATTATATTATTTAGTACTTTAGAACTAAATAAAAAGTAATGATAATGCTTTATTTATTATTAAATTACTACTAATAACACAACTTATTAGTGTAATTTACTATCTTTGCTTTGCACTGAGTTTTGACTATAGAGTTACTACATCATCACACCTTTGATTTGGCTGTCCAATAATTCACTATAACAACAGTTCAAGCTGATAAGTCAAGCAAAAACAAATGTATGTTCCATGCTTAAGAAGTCACCAGGACTGCAGGCAGAATAGAAGGGAACTCTGGCTAAGAACAGCTTGCAATTCTGTTCTCATGCTGGCACCTACTCTTTGGTCATTGCCCTCTTTAGTTCCCCACTGCTTTCCATTGTAATGGAAAAGACACAAGCAGAAAAAGTCCCTAAAGTTTTAGGGTTTTTGCTGATTGATTTTGTGTCCAAGGATTTTCCCCCAGTTTTCCAAGTATTCATACATGGTTATCCAAGTAAATGAGGAAAAGTTGCCGCTTAGCAAAGTACATCCAACAGTGAAAGTGTGATTTCAAGAACGCACTTGTCACTTCTAAACTGTGACCAAACTGCTCTCCCCATTCAACATTCAAGATTCTTTACATCATCTTGAAAAATGAAGTGGAAACAAGCACAGAAAGCCAATTTGTTTGCATCAAACTTTCATCCTGGGAACATATGCAGAGGGTTCTTTATCTAAACCCAGCTGGAGAGCTTTTCACCTGTGGGAAAAGCTATTCCACAAACCTTCAGTTTCTCTCATAGGGTCTCAATCAGGGTACTCAACCACAGACTTTTCAAATTGTCCACCAGCAAAAATTGCAAACTTCAAAACATATACTCAGTATTTACATAGAGAATCCTTCCCTGTGTACATCACAGTGTTCAGGAAAAAAATGCTAATTACAGAGGACAGGATTTAAAAACAGGTAGTGTCTTTTTACAGCTCTAAATCCTTCACTGATAGTCCTAGTGAAAAGTGCCTCTGCAAACACTTTCATGACTGCACTAATTAATTTGTCAAGGTCTGTAAAACAGTCTAAAAATTGATCTCTCAGATTTTCAGAAGACACTTACATATTTATTTGTGTTTTTGCAAAATGCTACATCAATGCTGAACAGTGCAAGAATTTAATATTTTATTAGTTTAACCTAGCATTGCTTCAATCAATAAATAAAATTAGAATAATTTACTCTCTCATGACTAAATGCTGAATTTAGCAGTTCTTCCAGATGCACAACCAGATGAGACCAGAAATTTAATTTCATTAAGAGTGTTTTTTGCTGTGCTCTTCTAAAACTGGTCTAACTTTTCCCATTGACCCCACCTGGTTATGATGGCCCTTGAATAAGTCCTGTTATCTTAGGATGCACAATATTTTAAACTGCCATCACCAGGATCAGCTGCATTTGAATGAGGCCAAATGAAAGAATTTCTGTGCCACCATTTTCAGCATGGAAAGCTTCCCTCTAAAATAAGATGTTGGCTGTCACTTGGCACAGCAGGCAGACAAAACTGTCAAAGAAGCCATCTACCCTTATCTTTCTCCTTTGATACTTTAACTCTGTGCTTAGCACTGCTAAAGGCTTTAAATTCTTCATCCTTTAGGGGAAAAAAAAAAGTCTCTTACAAGAACAAAACATTATTCAGTTTAAGTCACCCTACAGCAGAGAAGATCCTCTGAAAACTGGATGCTATTCCCAGGGGCACATGCACTGCAGGAGTAAAATGTCCTATGGGCTTTAGGCTGAAAGTCTTGAAGACATTTAGGTGGGTGCCCAATTAAGTTCAAAGGGTTATCAGAGCCCAGATTCCTTTGGGATCCAGGCACTCGTGTATTCCTAACACAGACAGTATGTTCAGGAAGCACTCTGTGTTTAATAAGTGTGGGTATTCCTCTGAGAGAACTATCACAGTAATCTGACATCCTCTACATGGACAATTTCAGTAGAGCCAACAAAAACAGTAAGGAGAAAGCCTGTGTATCCTATGGATCCCATTGCAGCAGCCAGGGAATTAACTGTATAAAAGCTGCAGATCACAGGCAAATCCCACAGCTGGCTGCTTTTGCAGTGGAGATCACACTTCTGAATGTTTCCAAGTGATGACTGTGGAACCTCAATATCCTCAGCAACTTCTGAAGAGGGATATGGATATGAGCAAAGCCATGATCTGTAGACTTTGCTTTGGAAACCCCCCCTATTCTTTACTCTCTGGTAAGCATCACTTCACCGACCATAACTTCACTTCTGAGTGCCAAGGGGCAGCACATATTGCCATTTATCTTCTACTGAACCCTTGCTAGATGCTTGACGTGACTAATTATAGGTGTTTTCATACTGCCCCCAAGGAGTTTTCAAACCAGTTTTAAATATGACAGAGTTGGCTAAAAGACATGGAAGCACAAACTTCAGAATCACAGAAACCATAATAAGCTGGTACAAATATTCAGTGGGTACAAAGGGCAAACAACATTCATATGTTGTGCAGGTATCACCAAAGACTGGAACGTGTTAGTCCACCACTGCCAGCTTGGATGAAAGTCAAACCACTTGCCAGGAGGGATGAATGTAAATAAGGACAGACAACTGAGGTACCAAGACCTCCTATCTACACCAAGGAAACTGAAAGTATGTTCTTTTGATGTCAAGACTGAATTCATATTAAATCCTTCACTGTTAAAACAGGTGGGAAATAGCATTTCTTGCTCTTATGGGAACACAGTAAGCACAAGAGCCATTCACAGGGAGGAATGTCTCAGCAGAAGGTTGGAATAAAGCCAGAGGCAGGGCATAGTCTCTTCCCAGCAGTCAGCAAATCTCCTACTGAATAAAAGATTGAGTCATGGCTGTTCTGGCCAAATCCCTATCATTTCCTTGTGCCACAGGGCTGAATAGCAAGAGAGTAAAAATCCTGCCTTCCACTTATTATGCAAGGAGTCTCACTGACTCCTTTGATTTAATTGTAATCATCATTTTAAACACTGAAAACATATCTTAGTCTTTGCAAGAACTATCTTGGTCAGCAGATGTTGTGCTGAAGTGAATTCTCAGAGAAGAGCCTTTACATAAGACTCCAGGTATGAGAGGCAGGATTCTTTCTGGACAACAGCTCTCTTCTGAGGCTGTTATAAACACTTTAAAGCCCAGGATTGTTTTATGCAAACCCCTCATAAACGAGAATTAGTAGTTGCCAAGCAACTTTCAAAAGATTACCATAAAAATTGTATAGAAAAATAATCACTAACATGTACAAAAACCACAGGAGTTTGTGGGGGAGTGGGGAAAAAAAAAAAAGGGAAGAGAGAGAAGAGACACCAGGAACACTAAGTTTTCAAGCTTACTGTATTTGCTGTCACTAAATGCAGTTCTGTAAGCAAAGCACAGCTCCACACCCATCTAAACATTTGGAAATTTTGCCAACAAAGAGAAATCACAAGCTTCTGAACCTTAATAGCAGTTCATGCTTTTGGAGAACAGTTGCTCAGCTACCACTGCCACAGATCTGTTTCTTAAACACATACTGAGACACTTCTCTCACAGTCCATCACATCAATCAGTCCTTAACATCTATATTTACAGCCTCATCCTTCTTTCCCCACCCTCTGTGCTGACAAAACCCCAGGGAAGTCTTGGAATAAACCTAAAAAGAGTTCAGAATTACTAACTTGGTGATTACAACACCTTATTTTTGGCTTTCTACACCCTACCTGGAGGTTACTCGGGTTTCAATGACATATATTGGAAGTTCTCATCCTCAGCCAAATCCACCACTGCTCCTGCCCCACGGCCTCAGCTTTACTGCCCCTAAAGAGACCCAAGTCCATCATGCTGCACACTCTGTTCATCAGTATCCTGATATGGTTTTAGAATGAAAAGACACCCATTTGGTAGGACAAGGCAAAGAAAAATGGGCTTCGAAATGTTACAAACTGATTTCTCACTGATATTTTAGTAAAAATGATTCCCAATAAAAGCCAGTGATTTCTCTAGCAAGAAAACAAACAAAAGTTTCTTGTTCAAAGAAAGAAAATATTTGAAATATCAATTAAAAAGTAAGTTTTAAGATAGAAAGAACAACATTCAATTTAAAGGTGAATCCAGACACTGGATACACATATCTGAGCATATGCAAAGACTCTTTGGAAGGCAGAGAAAACAAACATTACTGACCTAATAGCCAGGAACACAAAGCAGAACTTTAAATTATACCCTTTCCAGCCAGGCAAAGCAACTCCTCTGGAATCAATATAAACAACTTTTATTATTCTATCCCAATTCCCTGAAGCATTAAGAGGATGGAGATACCAAAGAGTGTATATTCCATACGTCCTGCTTCTTGGATTTTCTGATTCTTTTTGCTAAGCACATTTGAAGTAAGAGTCCATAACACACAGAACTGAAGCATTTTCTAAGACTGCAGTAGAGGCATAATTCCTCACTCCCACTTGTCACCATTAAAGGAGCATATGGCTGAGGAAGAAATGACTTTGAACCTGCCACTTAAGGGCTCCTGCCCTAAGCAGGACTCCTGCCCTTTGTCTGTAGAGTCAGATGCAGGAGAGCCTGAGAGCTGCATGGTAGAACAAGGTCTGAACAAACTTCACAGCCACCTCACCTCTGCCTCCTACTAGTGAGGAAATCCATCAGGTTCTGAGGCTGTATGGCTACACTCATCTTCATTTTCACAAGGAGGTTAATACTTGATGATACTTGGGAGGACCAAACCTTTAAATCTCAGATTTCTACATCCTCAAGGCCACAGCTGCGACCAGGCTGCAGCAGGTAGAGCAACGAGGAGATTCTGCTCCCTCAGCAGAAACCAGAGAACTTAAGTCAAAACAGCACAAATCAAGCACAGCTCCAAATCTTCCTTCTTTTCCCTGGCAAAAGCTGAAGAAACCAGGCAGAATATTACCAGCTACCTAGACCTAAAAGGCTGTGATAGCTGCCAACACTTGATCTGTTTCTTCATAACTTGCCAGCAAAAGAAAGAAACAGTATGATGCATCTGATTTACTGTCATGCAGGGTACAAGTGTTTCCTGACTGCACAAGGTATGAAATCTACTTTTATTCATATACATTTGAAGATATTAGATTGAATTATTACCTTCATTAAGTGTGCATAAATAGAGCAATTGTGGTTATAGTCCTAAGTAGACCATTTTGCAGTGGAATAAATAGTTGATATTGTGAGTTTCACAAAATCAATCTCCTTTGGCCAAGGTCTGTCTTTGTAACAGCTGGATGCTTAGAGCAGTTTATCCTGCTTCTCCTGCTAAACCCTCAGTCACAAATTTTGCCTCATTTTTCTAGTTTATGCAAAAAGAAAAAATGTCACAACACTGAGATCACTTCAGTCAGAACTATGGATAGACTGCAGGGAATCACATCTCTAAAGAGATGCACAGCCTTGGTAACCTGTAAACAGATGGAGAAAACAGAAGAGAACCTGATAAAAGAGTAAAGCCATGTAAGGCTGCAAACCACCTGATCTGCAGAGTCAGCACTGCTTTAGGCACAGGACTGGACATCCAGAGGCCCTTTGGAAGCTGAGTTTTTCCTTGATGGTTCAATCTACATATCAACTTCTCCAATGATTAAGGAACCCTTTGTGATTCACAAAACTTGGCTAAATTTGGATGATCATATCCAAATGTCTCGAGCCAGCACAATACTCTGCTTCAAAACATAACAATACTTACTTTGACACCTGCTGTTTCACATTTACATCGTTGAAGAGAGTTCAGTGTGGTTACACAGAACCAGCACAAAAATCAGTTCATGATCAGCTTCAGAAATGCATCCCAAGCAGTTGTTAAGTTACTTCAGAATTATTAATTACTTTAACAAAGGGAGCTCATGGCAGCAAGAAGTGGTGTGTCATCTGTAGCTCCTAATAGTTGAGCTGGTTTGTCAACTTGGATTTGTGGGAACCTTTTCAGCACATGGGAATTTCAATTAAAATTATAGTTGTGTGTAAATTTTCTGCATAAAGTTCCTGCCACTGAGGTGCCACACGAGCCTCCACAACTCAGAAGGTTGGTGCTCCTGTCTCATTTCACAGTGATACAGAATCACCTGCAGTGCCAGCACAGAATGAAGCCCCAAACATGATTAGTCCCTATAGCCTGAAGCTATTATATTTGGCTTAAAAATAATAGAATTCCTCATGCAGTTTTTACAGCTATGTGCCTCCATTTTTACCAAGGGTCTCTGTTCTTCCAACTCTGGTCACAATTACTTTTGAGGCATGATCAGGAGAATTATTTTAAAAGTCTAGAAATTATAATAGAACGAACTGCTGAACTCCCAGGACAGCAATGAAATGCATAAATGCTTCCTAATTCTTGAGTGATATTGAGGCCAGAGTATTCTACTCATCAACAGATTGCATAAATGGCCTAAGACCCATCCAAAAATCACTGGAAGGAAAAATACAACTGTACCTGAGATAGGTGTCATAAGACAAAAGAAAAACAACCAAAAAATCAGACCACTTTAGCTGAGAATGCAAAATGTATCAACATACCAGTCTTAAACCTGCAAAGATAGCCCACAGCTATCTTATATGTCGTATCAGTATCAGACAATCGTGCTGAAAAAGAATTACTTTCCTTAAAGTCTTCATACACAGAGGCAGGGAAACACAGGCAGAACCAAAGCAGCAAAAAATCTGATGCTCTTGAGGTGCTGCCTCAGAGGGTTTTACCCACGTGAGCTGTACGCAAGCGAACAACGTTTCAGTGACGGGTCCTTAAATTCCACCTCACCCCTTCCAGCTCAGAAGATTAAACTGTTCTAGTCCAGTGAACCTGGGCAGCCAAGAGGTTGGCCACAGGCTGTGCCTTGGATTGATGTCAACCAAATATTAGCAGCTGAAAAACAGAAGACTCCATGTGCTGCTTTTACACCCTGTTCAGTGAGGAGCAGAGCAGTCGTGGATACCAGAAAGCAGCACTGCCTGGCTCAGTTTAATAGTCTAAACAGGTGTTTTTGGAGTAGAGAAGGAGACAGTGTCTAGTAAAGACCTGCAAGGGGGTAATGCTTTAACAGCATTGAGGAGAGTCAGTGGTAGAAAAAAGAAGTGCTAGGAAAAGAGTATTTTTAAACCGAAGAAAACACAGTAAATTTGACTTGTGATGGCATCTATCAACCCACTGTGGAAAACCAAACATTGCATTCAGACATGAGCTCCCTCAGGATTGCTGGATCCTACCAGGCATGGTAAAGAGAAAATTACCATTAGTAATGTAGCATTATTTTTAATTGACCCAAAAAGCCAGCTGTCAAAGTGTTTTCAGTCTGCCAAATGCAGCTTTAGGTGCGTGGGAGCACACCTAAGGACTTTAATATGTTTCTTACAAAGAAAATATCCATTATAGTGGAAAATGAGTGAAAACTTAATCAAATAGATGAAGAAGTGAAGGAATGCCTCCAGCATGTTCTGATAAACTAAGGGGCACGTTCTGATAAATTAAGGGCTGCATTCATAAGAGTGTTACATTATGTCTGTGATCAAGTCCCATACTAGGTATATATTAAAAAAATAAAACCCAAACCCATGCCTGTGTCATATCCCACACAAAGGTACTTGAACCAAGAACTGGTTCTTGGTTCTGTAATATCTTAGCTGGGAAAGTTCAATTATTTGAGGAGTTGGGGACAGGGTCAAAATATACTCTCAAAGATCTAAAATGAAACTATTTTTTGCACACACACAATTTAGGAACTGGTGACACCAGTGACACCACTGTGACAGTGGGGTTTGGCGTTGCAGGGTTTTATAAGCATTTACTTTTGTGAGGATAAAGTGTTCCAATGAGTTTTCTCAAAACAGGAGGGTGATCCTTACTGTTCTCATGCCAAAATGATCAAGCCCCTTCTTGTAAAATGGATTCATTGACAGCTGAATCCTCATCCAACATTTACCAATTGTCCCAGCCAGTCAAGGCAGAGATCTGAAATGCTTCTGGAAGAGAAGACCTTGTGCCTTCATTCTGCTCACGAAACAAGTTGATGCCATGCACAGGAAATACCTATATGGGCACAGTTTTCTACAGTCCTTGTCTTTTGAAATTCATTCACATTTTGGAAAGAGGCCATAAATCATATAGACTTTACAAAGCTGCTTTAAAAGCTAGATCAGCTCCTTGATCTGGTTCACGGCACAGCCTTACAAACGTGCTGGCACAACAGATGTCTGGGGGAAGGTGAGGAAACAGGCAAACTTCATGTTGTATTGCTATCAAAAACAACCCACCATGAAGCCACAGCCTCTTTAAAAAGACAACATACAAACAAACCCAAGATGAAGTCATTTGAAGTATTTCCAACATCTTACAGACACAAAGAAACAAAAGTTCTCCAATATCTTCCATTTTCTGTAAAGCCTACTGTTCAAATATAGAAAACTTATAATTAAGAAAATTCCAAATTTTAGCTTAAATCAAAAGAAGCTACATTACCAAAAAAAAGACTCTAAATGCTCTCCTGTCATTACAGTCAGAAGGATAAGCACTGCCTTAGGCACAACACCAAAAATTTTGACAGGACTGCATGTTAGAAATTATTTGAATACAACTCTATTATATAACAGTGACATTAAACAGGGTTCCCTTCTAGTCTAAGGTTGGACCAGAGAACCAAAGTGATATCTTTGTTTTGTAAAAGACATGCCTGAAGCCCAGGAAAGGCCACTGATACAGGTTTTATCTGGCAGACATGCTCCTTCCTTGAATTTACTTGAAAATACTATTATTTTACTTATAACCTAATTATTTTGATTATACTGAGATTTATTTATACAGGAGATACATTTTATCAGTCTTCAGTTCCACTACTCAAAATGTAGAGCTAACCACAATGTATAATTATCTCATATCCAAGCTTCTGTGGATGAAAGCCATTGAAGAGCAATGTTTTTGCTGCCGTGGATTTTTCCAGCACCAAAACACATTGCTGATGGAATCCAGTCCCTCAAAAGTATATAATGGTAAATATACCATTAAATCAGCTATGGTTTAAAAGATTATTAAGTATTATTGTCAGTATTATTACTGACACACAGAGTAGAATACTTGCTCCTTAATCTAAAATATAAAGTGTTGTGCTTTTATTTTCATTTTTGCTCAAGCTTTAAATACAGAAATGAAATACAGGTGAATCTCTTGGAAGTAAAGCCCGTTTGATCTCCTTTATCCAGAAACAACTGATTGAACCCAATACAGCCACTGGTCATGAAAAAAACTGAAGAGGATGTTCACTTATAGAAGTACTTTATATAAATTAACAAAATCCAAATAACTGGGGTTCTACCTCCTACTTAAACTATTTCACTACGTAAAAATACTCCTGTATTCCTGTGAATATGGCCCTGGATTGTTGGACTGTCAAATGGCAGGAAACTTTCATTGCTCTGCTTTGCTTCAGGTGTTAGTTAGATATAATGGGACCTTTGATAGATTCAGACAGTGAAAGCATTTTTTCACTTATCAAACTTCATGCTCTTATTTAATTATTCTGCACCCTCAAGCATAAAATGCATTATTTACACAAAACACATTTTATTCTCTATTGATGATTTCCTGACTGTGTTGACTGACTACAGCTTTATACCATGAAAGCTTCAGGGTTTAACTTCTTATCTATTTTATGCAAAAATATATGTAAATAGTAAGTAGCCACTAAGAGAATAAACATCTGAAAACTGTGTGTTTGATTCCTAATGATAGAAGACTGAAAATATTCTTTACCTTTTTAATTGTAATTGCTACAGCCATTGTAAGAGTAAATCAAAATCATCTACAGAAAGCAGAAGGAATAAACACAGTAGAGTCCCTTCCTGGAAGACCTTATTAAAGAGGGGCAGGATAAGGTGTTTGGGTTTTCCACCCTCAGCTACTGCTATTCACAGTTGAAATTCCCAAAAGAAAAAGCAGCACTTTTTTTTTTTCTCCCTAGTGAAGAAAACAGAAAACCTCTAATCCTAACGAGTCATTTTAGTGCAGAGCCTTGCACAGTTCTTGTTCTGCTGCCTGTGAGCCAAGTTCTACTAATTACACATTTAATTGTCTCCAGCTACATACTGTAATAAAAGGTATCTGAAAGTGTTACTGTAATTAAAAAGTCTTGGAGACGCTGAAAAGAATCTATTGTGGCAAACATCCAGTATACAACAATCAGACACCGACTTTGAAACTCTTTAATATACAAAGGAAGAATAACGGGACTGAAAGAGAAATTACAGCCGAACTCATTCAAGCCTCAAATGGAAAAAAAAAACCCAAACCAACTAAACAAAAAAAATTCAGCAAAGAAGACATGAAAATAAATACCAAACCCCCTCTCTTTTATTCAACTTGTATACTATTAACAAGTTCTTACAAAAATACCCCGACACCCAATATTCTGAAGAGACGTGTGCCCTGGCTGCAAATACAGATGAAAACAAGGCAATATTTCTGGTGCAAACTATCAGAACAAGCCTTTAGGTTGTCTCATTTTCCCTTTCCTACTGTGCCCTTTCTGCACTAAGACTTGGTGGCTCTCAGCCACCAAGCTCCCCATGATCACAGCTGATGAAGGGCTGACATCTCTGGGAGCCCTGTCCAGACAGGACTCAGCTGATGAGCTTCAGGCTGCACCCACAAGTTTGATTCCCAAGAGCAGAAAACACACAGAACCAGGCCTGACTAAAAAGAGGCGATTAAAGCACATTGCCTTCCTTGCCACTCAGCATCTCCAGTTAGCAAATACTGTTCACTTCATTTAAATTTGATAAGGATATTTCTGGGCATTCACCATCCTTATTTATTGCTTGTCTCTCCCTACCAGCAAATGCCAAGTTGCTTACGCTGAGAACCTGATAAAATCTCTGCAACACCTGTCATTGCTGGAGTCTTCCCCAGCTTTGTCAGAGGAGAAGAGTCTGATGTGACTTGATATTATACAAATCTCACTTTCTACTCTGTTACTAAAAACTGCCATGCCTGTTACAGAATTTTCTGGCCAACAGCAAAGCGTACTCGACAATGATAGTTCCCTGAGGAGCCACATTTTTTTACCACTCTGGTGGCTCTTACAGCCACCATCAGACCTGACACCAGAACTCAGCATCCCCTGTTACATTGGCTTGCCCTTGAAAACTCCTAAGAGTTTGAGAGCCCATCAGGCACACCAGGCCCACAGCATATTTATTTATTTTATTTATAGTGTCTATGATTTATCTGCAAACTCGCAAATATTCAAGGGTAATGCCCTTTAGACTGTTCTAACAAAATGACTGTGTTGCGTTTTTCAGCAGAAAATGAAACAAAGGAAGCATTCGGGAAACTTCAAAGGATTTTTTTGGTTGTTGCTCATAAACCCACAAATTAAATAAAGAAAACTCCTAAGACTCAGGAAGGACAAATGAGTATTAATCTGAAAAACAAAGGATTTAAGTGACTAATACAACCCTACAAAACTTTATAACAGCACTAGGAGCCCAGCACTGTTCTCCTTCCACACACTGATCTGACTCCCTGAGAAAGGAGCCACTTTGCAGTATTTACATTGTTGGTAATAACTCAGGATTTCTTCTTCCTAACCTCATGAGTTTTCTGCTCCTATTCCTGCTCCCCAGGAGAAACATCACTTAAGAGAGAGGATTTCAAATGGAGCAATATGCTAAGAAAAATAAAGATGATTGAGAAAGAGTTATGACTAAAAGAGAAACCCACTTTAATGACTGCTGGATGGACCTAGAATGCAGAAAACCTGCTTCTTCTCTTAGTTTTCCCCATCCCATTAACAACTGCAAATTAACAGCTTCTGCATAAGTTATGTCTAAGAGTCTGATTATCTGATTCTTTCCTGATGAGATCACCTAGAAATGCATGAGATGGAAGTTCTTAGTAGCAAGAACCACCAGCAGTCGATGGCAGCTGCCAGGCCAACAGGGCCTGGGCTGGGGCTCAGGGGCAAGTTTTGACTGTGCCATCATCAACTGGAGTGTTCCACCTTCTCAAAACCAAAGACACCATGATATGTTGCAAAATTTAGCTCTTGCAAAACACAGTCTTCCTGTTTGGACATTTTCAGAAGCATGGGAGAAAGGGTTCAAATGAACAGTGTCACCACAACAGGCAACAATTACAGCTGCTCTTTCCCCAGGATTCCTGCAATGTAAAAATTCTAATCACCAGCATCAATGATTGTGTAAATTATAATCCTAAACTGCTGAACAAACCAAATTACTTTGCCAGTGCTACCAAACCATTCCTGAGTATTTAATAAAGCTTTCTAAGAATAAAAAAAGGCACCCTAGGATGTATTGTGTATGGGCACCCTAGGATGTAGTGTATTTTCATTCCAAATTCACAAGTTCTATTAATCTATCAAGTACCTATTTTTATTGATGCTTGCACAGCTCCCTCAAGGTACAGACATTTTAAAGTTAATTAAATGAAACCCACCACATTCATTGCTCTCTGTGCTCAGCTGAGGATACGGCTTCCACACTTAGTTACATTAATATGTTACCTATATTTTTCAAAATACATGCAAATATATAAACTGATATGAATTAACAAATCAGCCATGATTTCCTACATCTAGTACTACAATAGTACTGATTTAGCTGATGACCACAACGAGCTTTCCAGTATTTAAACCACATTTCCTCTGACACGTACAGCTTTCTAAAGCACATACAAATATAGATTATAAATTGCCATTCCAGGGCTGACATGTCATATGAAGTTTCTGTTCTATGTGCACTTCTATCTGAACTTCTGAGCAAAGCCCCAGCATCACTTCAGAAGGCTGAGCAGACACGACTGTCAAACACTCTCCCAGGAAGATGAATCAAACAGGGGAACTATTGAAGCTGCCTTGTTAATAGTACCTGTATAGAAGCCTAAAAAACCCATCTTGCATATTAAAGAAATGGAATAGCTATTGGCTCCTACATAACAGAGAATATAAAAATATATACCTATTAAATTATACATGAGTATGAGGGAACTTTCCTTTTTTTAGTAGAATTCAAGCTCGTTTCTTTTCTTCACTGAGGGGATGTGTGCCAATGTATCAATCCAGTTTCAGAGAGCAGGCTCACATGGGATGAGATACACACTTTCCCTGCTCCACTCTAGGTGATCATATGTTAAATGAGCAGATGTTCTCTGTTTGGAGTCATCTTATGATTTTGTTTGGGCCAAACAATAGCACTTTAAAACTGACAGAACAGCCACAAAGTTCTTAGTCATTTCTTTGCCTTAAAACCCTGCACCTAATTTCAATCATTTTAAGTGTTTAAGCTTCTCTTCTGTTATTAATACTTAAGGCACTTGACATTTCTTCAGTAGGTAACATCTTAAGTGTCAGCACCAATTCCAAGATTCCCTCCATCTCCATAAGAATGAATGTATGCAAAACACACATACACAGCAATTAAAGCTGTATTGAAATCACACAGCTAAAAGCAAAGAAAACGTGGAATGAAAACATCATTAATTCAGCTGCTTTGCACACAGAGTTCCATATTAATTTTTTTCTAGATCAAACACATAATAAACACATTAGTATTTTGTGAACCGTTTCCCAGAGAACTTCCACTTAGATTATCAACAGTGGATCATTTTGCTATGGATCTCAGGGCTTGACAAGCAAAATATCCAGTGAGGAGAAATTTTGCCCATCTGAAATCAGTCCTCATGTAACCAGACTAAGTCTCAAGGCAGTGTTACTACTTCCAGAAAATCACTGGCTCACTCAAAGGACAGCCACAGTTTATAGGTGAGACACAAGTGCTAAACAGCTTACTAAGCAGCATCAGGCTAATTAGCACCATATCAGCTCTAATTAGAAGCGATTCAACACTCTCAGCTCCATGGTAGGAGTCCTTTCAGGACTCACTGAGGTGAAAGGCTGAGTGACACCAAGAAGTGTGTAGTTACCTAGATCTGCACAGCCACTGTTCACTGGAGAGTGGTCTGGAGTCACCAACAAAAGATAATCCTGTGTCACTATTCCCTCCCCATCACTGTATTCAAACAAGCTGTTGCAAGCAGACAAAACTGGTTAAATCACTTCTGTGTACTTTGAGGGTCCAGAACAAGATCAAGATCAGAAGCTCAGCTCCTTCAGTCCTCAGATGTCTTCTGTTCTTCCCAAGGTACTTCATGCAATCTGCAATCTAAGACACATCAACTCAACTGCCCCTTTCTTGCCAAGCAATATCCACAAAAATTTAGATCCTTTAATGAAGATATAATTAACACTCACATTTGTCAGGTCATGCAAATCCTGACCTACTTCTTTGCACTACTATGAGTAACGAGAACCTCACCAATTTGACAAACTAATTAACAAGTCTCAGTGTCCTGAGTGTGGACATCAAGGATGCAGCCAAAGCAAGCAGAAAAAAATGAGACTTTTAAAACCAAATGAACCTCAGCAGCCTCATAATGAATATTTTCTATGCATTACTCCTGTCCAACCAAATAGAAAGGGATGATGAAAACTAACAACTAAAACTATTCACCATGATGAACTTATTAAATCACTTTAACTTAGCCCTTCCTTGCAAGATATAATGGAATAAATATGGCAATGCCACCTTTCTAAATTAGCTGTTCAAATGGAAGAGTGAGTATTTCAGGATTTTTTTCCCCCCACAAGTGCCAACAGGTAGTGCTTAGGAAAACTATTAAGAAAGATATGAAACAACTTAAACCCAAACCATAATCTAAACTCAAGACCGTGTTATGGCGTGTACTTAAAAGTTAAGGTATCCCACAGAATTAGGGATTAATATGGAGCAAAAATTGTTCCAGAAGGGAAGGTTCAGAAGCATTAATGAAAGTCTGAGCTATTTTACAAAAGGATTTCTTGCAAAGAAGAGTACAACACTATAAAAATGAGCTCCAAGGACACATTTTACATTTAAGCAGAGTCTATTATCAGGATACATTTTCATGCACTATTTTATATTGAGAGAAACTGGGTAGTCTGAGAAATGGCAGTGTCTGGCTCCTTCTGGCATAAACGTCCTCCTTTGTGCTGTGACAAGAGTGATGTCACCACAGACGAAAATTTAGCTTTTCTCACACTAATTTCCCTAGGAAGTGTAAAAATCCAGTTTTCCATCATTTTTTTTTCCAGAGACAGGAACAAACAGATGGACAAGACCTCTGCTTCTGTCATGGCATTCAGATGCCCTGTTACAGCCTAGTCTCCCACTGGAGCATCAGCAGCCCTCCTGTGTTACTTTCACCCAAGGAAATTGTGTCACACTGAGAGACACCCCATTAAAGAGCCCCAATTTCCTTTTTCCTCCATCTCCATTTCACAGAAACCTGAAATATCTATATTAACTGTCTTGTTCCCCATTGGATAGCTATTTTAAGCCATACTTCAAGATAAAGTGGTGACTCAAAAGACTGAGTATTGAGCTAAAAATCTAGATCCAAATTCTAATGGTCTGTCACTGAGAGTGATGCCTCTTGGTCTCCACTGCAGTTCACTGAATCATTGTGATGGTAAAATATCTAAATTAATAAGGAAGCATTTGATGTAAAACGTGGTCAGAGTAGAAAGGTTAGAAAGGAAACATGAAAAAAAAGATATAATTCAAATCCAACTCAGGAGAGATAAAATATGACACGGTGAATGCCAGCCTGCCTCACAGGTGATTTACACCTGCTGCACCTTCCTCACACCACGGGGGAATAGCAACACCACAGTGAAAAGCTTTGTATTTTCATGCAAAATTTTGACAAAGCACCGAGGAAACAATGGCAGAAAGCTCTTAGAGGCTAAAGAAAGTAGTACTAATCACGCTGATATCATTTGCTATTTTAGGAAATCCCATGCTAATTGATTTAAGTAATTAGCTGTACTAATATTAGCAAGTTCTTCTCCTGCTTTAAAATCATGCAAGCTACGCAGAGGGAGCAACACTTATTTTAACAGGGCCAGTGCTTTCTAGAATCATTTTGATTCTCTTCTTCTTCACTGCTGTTTTTCTCCTATAACCTTAATATACTTCAGCCACACTATAAAAACTGTCTTAGAAAAAGTCAATCACATGGTCATTGGACAAAACATAAAACATTTTCATTGATGGCCAATTAAACCAGAACATTCCACTGGAAAATTTTGAAGATCTCAGTGCACTTCCAAGCACCTAATTCCTTGGGCTGAGTAGCACTTGCACAAGGTCCAAAGCTGACTGGTCCCAGGGGTACCATTATCTCAGAAATTTTAGAAAAGGGCCATGCAGGTCAGACTTCAGGAGAATACACAGGGTTGAATGAGAAAATATGGCCTGTTACTGTGGCTTCTGCACCTGTTCAGTATACCAAGAGGATTTCAGAATGCAGAGTGGGTGATGTTAGATCATTTTTAAGCTGACAAATGCAGATCCCATCTTATGTTCCAAAATTTGCTCAGGAAAGGATTGGAGTATCAGAGGAAAAGGCCAGGAGTGCAAGTGTTCTGCACCAACATATAAGCAATCACCTAAAAGGACCTTTGCTTTCCAAGTCAGAAAGGCAAATTAAAATGGAAACAGCAGACCAACAAAAATAGTGCCTATTACAATTAATAAAACATTTCAGACTTTAGCATGTAAAAATTAAAAGTTAACATGACAATAGGCAACTGAAGTTCATTTATTTTTAGATTGTGCATTTGTGTCACTTCAACTGTGCATAAAAAGGTTCTTCCCTAATTCATATGGCTTTTTAGTAGTTTGCATAATTCAGAAAGTAACAGCAGAAACTAAGCAGAGTCTATAATATGACTTCATTGCAGCTGATAGAAATGGAACAGCAAATGAAGTATCCATCCAATATCTGCTCTGAACTGGAAGATATTATGACTTACCAAATCATGTTAGATTTAATTTGCAAGAAAAAAAAAAAGCCACTTTAAGTTAAATCTTTCCTCAAAATTACTGTCAGAAAGCCCATGTAGGCATCAAAGCAGTACTAGGATGAAACCCTAAGTCCTGTTTTATTATTAATACAACTTCATTAAGACCTTTTGTAGTAGTGATTTCTACATATCTGAAGAGGGTTTTGTTTTTAATCTCTGTACATCACTGCTACTCAGCCCACTCTGTGGTGCTGGGGCACAGCAGCTGCTACTATATTGATTTTACCTTCATATCTTTATTTTGTCTCATTGATTGAAAAGTCATCAAAACAGCTTTGTGCTTATTTGAAGCAAATATCTCATCTGCCTCACTTGTAAATGGAGGTAGGAGCAGACTGTTTAGCATGTTAACATGCTGGGAGCCAAAAAACATGCCTCCTTCATTCTCAGGGAATCTCACCCACTGTAAGCACTTTCATCAGTGGTTAAAGTATTAAAGCTTATATTGTGATAACAATTAATACTTTTCAGTTGTCTGACAGCCTCCTGACTCTTCTGTCTAGAGCTGCAAAGCTGTTTACTGATACAAATGAATTCATTCTCAATACCCTGCAAGGTCAGGAGTACCTTTGTTTTTCCAGGGCTCAGAGCAATGCATTCAGCAACATGCAGCACGTTCACAACTGACCCAACGTCCAGGCTGCAGAACTGCCACAACAACTGACTTCCAGTTCTGCTTTACAATTTGCATACAGTCCACACTTCTGGGCATGAAGATCTATATGTCTTAATTCATGCCCTGAAAATCACAAATGACTGAGGAAAACAACTACAAATGTTTAAACAGTCAAATGACAATTTTTTAAACATAAAATTCAGACTACTTTCCTACCTCCAACTCCATTAAGTGTTACTTCATTTGCATTCTCAGTCTGATATTTCACAGCAAGTATAGCTGCCAATGCACAATAATTAAGTCTCCCTTGAAAATAAAATTATGTGATTATAAACAGATGCAAAGTTGGAAGCTTGAAACAAAAAAATTATCTGCTTCTTTGCATCATTTGCATTTTTTCCAACACACAGCTATGGGTGCAACTTTTTGGAGTTAAAAGCATCCAAAAAGACAGAAGCAGCCACAGTTTTTCACAAAGTTAGAAATAATACTAAGAACAGAGTAGTGTTCAGATGACTCTAAAGACATCAAACCGTGATTCCCTACCTATAGGCAGAAACAGATGATATAATGCAGGAATATAACTGTTTCTCACAAACATTACTAAATAAGTAATCTTTTCCTAACAAAGCTTATTTGATCCTTAGCAAGAAAAAATATCATAATCAAGGTAGGGGAACTGCATCTTGCAAGTCCAGGCTGTTAGAGTGAGTTTCACTGTTGCTCACCAAACAAAATAGGATATGTGAGTGCCAGGAAACACCAGGTATAAAATAATTCAGCAGGAGTGCACAGAACAATAATGATGCCTGCATTAATGTGGTATCTAGAGCTATTTAAAGAGTGTAAGCCAGAAAATATTATATATCTAACCAGATAAGAGGACCAATAACTGATCAAGTTAATACATTCCAGTCTCACAAATAAAGCTTATCATGCACAGGTTGAAAAAAAAGGTGTCCAAGTAGAAGTGTAAATTATTAAAAAAAAAAAGAGTATAGTATAGCCTTGAAATGAGCCATAAGTCACTGGGCTATGAAGCAACTTCAATTTATTATGTAAGTAAAATACCAAGAGCTACTTCTATATTTGTATGCAGAAGCAGAACATGCCTGCAGTTACCCACTCTTTGCTCTTTGTTTGAGAGCAGAGGGAAATCAGGCCTATCAATGCTGCCATCTACAGAGCACTGCTCCAGAGCAAAACGACTTGCAGGGGTTTTTTAAACTAAGACCTTGAGATTTTACATAATAAACTGCTTGAAAAGCAAATATACACCACTTCAGCTTCTACTTGCAGCAGTTCCAAATAGAGTTATAGTCTATGGGAGGGGGAGAAGAGACAGTGATTTCCAAACAGTCTCAGAGACAGGCACATCTGCTCATGCTGGCTAATGTCACCTGCAGTAATGCACCACTCACTTCAGCACTTTATAGGGAATATGAAAATCAAGAAAGAACAGTGAAAGATCTGCATATAAATAGCTGAGCCAAAATTTAAAAAGCCTACAATGTATCCAGAAGTATTTTAACCTTTCTTTTGTTTCTTCACAAAAGTAAATAAACATATGGCTAAAATAAATAATTCATTGTGATAAATGCATTCTATCTTAAAATGTCACATTTTCTATTTTATCTACAAATACAACTGCTTGATGCCACTATTCCCAAACCTTAGAAGGTACAAGCAAATCTCTACACAGAAAAAGCTCAGTGAAATGTATGGGAAAAAAACCCAAAACCAAAACAAAACGCAAATACAAATGAAAGATAAAATGTTCTCTACAGCAACATTTTGTCTTGCTTTACCAAAGAGGTAATAACCTATATAATTTGAATGAGTGTTTTGAATTACACTTGCTGCAAAATCACACAGCTTTCTTTGGTGTAGATAGATCTCACTCCAGAAAGTCCAATACGGTGAAAACTTTGCTTTGTCTTGTCTTCAGAGGGCTCTTGTGTAAAGAGCAGGTTTCCCTGTGTAAGGCCAGGTTTCGGCCCCAAATACAACAAATCCCAACTGGTGTGTTCTCTTCTGTAATCACAAAATGCACTCCATTCAGGAAATGAAGTCTTAATTGTTTATGCATTGCCAGTACTAAACCTTTAACTAAATATTCAGTGCCAGAGTAGCTCCACAGCCCCAGAAATGCTGTTTGTTTTGGCAGAGAGAGCTGGCCCTGCTCCAGCCCCTTGCCAGTCCATTACAGACATGGTAAATGGATGCAAAAGGGTCTCGTTTTCTTCAGTCTGTGAGATTCCTCATAAATGTGTATTTGGCTGTTCAGGCTGCACACATTGCCCGAGAAGGTCAAAAAACAGGTAAGGAAATGAAGCCTTTGCAAGAAAGCATTTCTGAATGCTGCTGGGAGAGCACAACAACAGGGGTATCCCTCCAAAAGAGAGGGCCTTGTGTCTTCCAGTCCTTCACCCTGTGCACAGACCTCCCCAGACCAAGCACCTCCCACAGTTCCACCATGAAGGATACCCATATTCAAGATCTAAAATGGTCATCACAACGTGCGGTCACAAGACCATACAGGATCTGCCAAAAATTTCATCTGAGATCTGGGCACCACACCTGCTTCTCACCCATACTGTAGTTTCTGATTCCAGCAAGTTCATATTCTCCTGCTGATTGGCATCTTAAGCAGACAATGATCTGATACCTATAAGGGAGCATCACTTGTAGGTGCATCAATAGGTTTAGTTGCCTACACGGTAAAGCCCCTGATGTTCCATACAGAGCATTAATCTGTTCCAAGAGGGGAGTCAGCAGGGTGCTGCAGGGAGCACACATACCTCAGAAATTAAAAGAGTTCATGAAAATATTAGCAAAGCATCTAAAATACACAAAACTGAACCCAGAATGAAGGTGTGTGCTCTCCACAGTGGGTTTTCCAGGCATACACTTGCCCTTTCAGTGGCCAGAATTTCCAGAAAGTGACATTTGAAAGTAGAACCTGACAAAAAAAAAAGGGTGGCATTAACAGCTGTATAGTGTCAAAGCTCATGCTCAGTAATTCCCAAATTTCAGCCACTGGACAGCAACATTCCAGGCACTTTTGTACAGCAATGAGACAGTAGCACAGACCTGAGGTACATACACACACACAAAATATGCTGCTGTCACACGTTCTGAGACACTGGCCATTGATATCTTCCCACTGTTTCTAGCAAAAAAAAAACCTTATAATGTCTACCAGGTGAACTCTGCTACCATTTGGCTGTAGCACCTCATACCTGGGCCTGTGTGAAAGGTGCTTCTACAGAGAGTCCTTCAAGTCCTTCAAATAACCCCCAACCCAGCTGACATGCAGGGGTGTATTTCCACTTCACCACAACACCAGACAGGCTCAAAACAGATTTTAACAATTTGCCCACTTTACAGAAAGCTTGAAGGAAGAAATACAATATAAAGTCCCTTTCAACCTCCATTCCTTCAATTCCATGTGATGGAAGCACAGGCAACAGTGGAGCACAGAAAATGTTCTCCCTTGAGCACAGATCAGGCACCATGTGGGTAACATGTCAGCAAACTCAAACAGGCAAACATGCATTTGCTTTAATTTTATCTATGAAGTTTTGTACAAAACATAGTTTGCAGAGAAGATGTTTCTATTCTAGCTTCATATGAATTTCAAATACTTAGTTTTATTTTTAAGATGACAGTTATATAGAAGCCAAAGATTTAGGCAGCCTATCTTAAGCCTGAAAACACAAAATCTGTTGAAAGCAGAACTGGCTAGGCCAGCTCTGAAATTACCAGCACAGAAGACACACTTTAAATTAGAAGATTTTCACCAGCAGGTTCCTGTAGAAGTAAGTACCTGCCTAAAAAATGAGGTAAGAAGAAAAACGGCCAAAACTTTTCAACAGACGTGCAGGAATCACATGGATCAAAAGGGCAGGTGTTTTAAAAAGGTCATGGCAAGTGATCAAGCTTTTTTCTAATTCTTTAACCAAACATTGTTGCACACAGAACAGACTTTGCTAGAGGAAATCCCTAGGTAAATATTGACCTTTGTTGTTGACCTTCACTCAACTTTTCCTTGGGTTTTTACATACTTGCTTCCCTGCACAAATGTTAAAAATGAGAATATCTAACCAAAGCTATTCAGTGACTGTTTTATGTATTCAGCCAAATAAAAAGCAACTTTTCCCTTTTCTTATCTTCAACTGAAATGGAACAACAAAAAGATAACTAACTATAAAAACCACTGTAAAAGTGTGCCAGCCATTCTCACACCCATTTGTTCAATTCTTCTGCAAAGGATGCCCTTGGCAGTTCATCCCTAGGAGCAAACACCAGCTCCTCCACACAAGTACAATGCGTTCTTCACATTTAAAAGACTCAGAGAGCAGGAATTTAAATAGTTACTAAAAGCATTGCAACAACAGTCAAATCATTTTGCTCCACCTATATGTCAGACTATAACTGTGAAGGAAGCAGCAAAAGCAGATCTTTTTGCTGAAAGTCTGGAGCAGAACCACCAAAGAGTTATGGATATCCATGTCTGGACTCAACGTTACTTCTGATCCACTTCCTGAGCTTTAGCTGTATTTCCAATTAATTTTTGGGTGCACTAGTCAATGCAGGATTCAGGAACAGAAATCGTTATAAAATGCAATGAAAATGTATTATTAAACCTTTCCAAAATTCCAAAACTTTATGTAATATCCATAACAGCACACCACATCTCAAGCAGGTAGTAAAAACCTGCATTTAATTATTTTTGAAAATAAATTTAAATGCTCATTTTTTCAGGAAACGAAGTATCAGCACCATTTAATGAATGAATTCTCTGACATTGTTGAACTACCATCTGCCTGCAGAGATAAAGTCTGCACAGAAATGGCTAATGCACCAATGCACAATGAGCATCCAACATCACGAGGCGCTCCATCCCCTCGGCACGCGTGGGATGCCAGGTGCAGAACAGCCTCTGCAGCTCCCTGGGTAACATCATGACTGTTTTAGTGGGAAGTTGGCTACTTACTGCCATTTAAGGTTGACTGCTGGATTCAGTGTGACATCCAGTGTAGAACTTGTATAATTGCTCAGTCATGACCAACTCTCTGTAACAACATCACTGCACGATGACGATTCCTTCCTCTCTCACTTCGATACTCGCTGGAGCTTTTCCTTGGAGCTGGATGCATCTCAGTTCTGCTCCTGTCTGTGGCATCACTGCATCACTTCAGTAGGACCAAATCTTCCTCACTTTTTTGCAAACTCCTTCGAGATCTCTGCACATCCAGGCACATGAGCAAAGACTCACTGTGGGATCACTGCCCACACGGAAAGCGCAGCCCCGTTTGTTTCTCTGCAGTGAGGGAACAGCCTTTGCACCCCCGAGATCCATCAAACCAACACTTGCATCACACTGTCTGATCCCACCAGCACTCACTGAACCATCACTCCTCCAAGTCACTGTCACATTCATGTTGCCCACTTCCAGAAAAAACATAAAAATACACTTGCTAGAATCCAGTCAAGTTTCAACAAATCATTTTTCTGGTAGATGGTATCAGTGCCCTTTATTTGTTTAAATATATGGAGTATAAATAGGTTTTCTGATCAGAAAATAGTTTGAGGGGGTTTATGTGATACATTAACTAAAAAATGACTACTTGATCTAGTCTGAAACTCCTTGAATATTAGTTAGAACTCATTTTAAGAGATAAAGGAAATATCAAATCAAACTGACATCTTCTATAAGCAGCCTTTTAATTTTTTACCTTATAAAGTGATCCCTTCGTGCTGTTAGAGTTAACAAGCTCAGACTAGTGACCAGTCCTTCATTTGCCAGACCAACAAGACTCAGCAATCTCAACTGAATGTATTTGCATCTTTGTGCTATAATAAAATTGCATTTGATTTCATGCAGAATATATATGCTTTGGCAAGTCCAGCAACAAAGCACACTTGAATCTAGAGTAATTTTAAAGTATTTCAGCATGAAGCTGCACCTACAGAAGACTGAGAGGCTCTCAAGTTTGGGACAAGCCTTGCCTCTGCCTCTCGGGTGTCTTTACTTCCACGAGATTGCACTTTATTGCACAGTTGACTGAGCAAAGGCTTGTGAAGTTGTCCCTTGGGTGTTCCCTCATCTCTGATCATGCTTGTCTAATCATTTTTTACTTCCTGAGATTAAAAAAAAAAAATGGTTTCTATCTTTCTGTCATTAGGAGAAAGAAAAGCCCTCCCCTCAAAAAAACCCTAAAACTCCAACCAAAAACTACTACGCACAACTTCTGAGGTTATTAGAACTGCTGTATAATTAATTGCTATGTGTATTCTCCTCAACAACAGCTTATTTAATTAAAAAATCACCTTATTTTTAGTGTTGACTTTAAAGAAATTTTCAAAAATTCACCTTTGTGTGAGTTCATTGAAAATAAAAGATTTAGTAATATCTTTCTTTACGTAATGTTAAGACACCATACATTTATATAGCACATGTAGTTCCTATAATTGTTCTCCTGCATTTTTATCTGCACGGTTGTTTGAACAGATCTTTAATGTATTTCAGACAATGTGAGAAATAACTGAGAACAGGCAGAAAAACAACTCCTGAACAATTCTAGCTGGAAATGAGAGACACTGTCATCTCCCAGTTCAGCAAAGGGGGAGCTTTTCCCAGAAGCTTTTCAATGAGGAGACCATGTTACATTCCAGAATTTCCCAGTCTTGTACATATGTTACACAGGTTACCCACCTGGACAGGAAATATAACGTATCAGAACATGATTAGTTTACTGCATAGGAACAGGTCATCTGCACAATTCAGTGGATATACCAAGGATTTCCAGGTGGTCTGGACAAACATCCCAGATGCTCCAATGCCAGCAAGATAAGATTTATGGAGTAAAAAAACTCAACACTGAAAACATAATGTAGAGTAGGCCTAATTATAGATATTTTTAAAAGAGAAAACAGAAGTTTTTCTAATGTTATATGTTATAAAGCACAGCTAAACAACTTCCTCATGCTCACATAGGAAAGCTCCAACCAGCAGAACTCTGGTTTTAGAGTCAGTGAATGCTCTGCCCTCTTCCCTCTCTGCCTTCCTTCATCTCATCCCCTTCATTTTCCCCTACACACACACACACCAACTGATGCCTCAATAGAAAGGTCTCTCTCACCTCTGCCAGGTGACAAAACTGAGCACAAACCTTGATGTTATCCCGAAGACTTGACCTTAGAGATCTGAAGTCATAAACCACAGTTATAGTTATATATATAACAGTAACTCCTTTTTTGTGAAGTAAGAAAACATACAGTTGTGACTGTCACTACATTTGCAGCTTATCAAACACAGCATGATTAGAGATCACACCAGCAAATTGCATCAGAAAACCCAACAGCATCATTCCACTAGTGATGTGTCAAATCATTATCCTGAACAGGAAAAACTCACTGCAGCCCAACATGGAAATTTCAGAACACAAACTCTTTCCAAGAGGAAAGCAACAATATAAGTGATCAGCTACTTAAAGAATTATTTATTGAATCAAATCTTTTAGTTATATTTTACCACAGGTAGATTCTGGCCAGACTATAAAAGGTACTGGGATAATTCTGAATGTAAAAAAAAATATATTTTTTCCAATGGCTGACATGTATGTAATGAAGCCACAGGAATTGGCACAGTAGGTGGTGACATTAAAAACTAATTCATGTTGTTATTAAGGGCCTTTTAAAAAAATAAAAAAATCCTTCTCCTCAGCATATACAATACATCCTGATAGAAAGGTCTAAAATAATAACTATGGTGACTTTGGACCAAGAATCTCTTTATAGTTACTTCTAGTAAATTCTATGTACATTTGCACAGCTCTGTGCATTTCTCATCTACTTCTATAAAAAAAATACAGTGCAGCTGTTGAATAATTCGATCCTACAATTATTTTGGTACAGAGGACACTAAAACAGACCAAAACAGCCTCAGTGAACAGAATTCAAAATGACAGAGACCTGGTGAGGTCACCAAGGTTTACACTGGAGAAGCATCTGCCTGTGGTCAAGTATGCTGATGAAAAGGTTGTGTGCACCCCCTCAAAACTATTCATGGTGACAGCAGAGCCACAATTCTCATCCAAGGTCAAGAAACAAGGGAAACAATCCACAGGCAAACAAAGCTGCCACGAACATGCAGGGTCAGTGGCCACGCCTGGACAAAGGACAAGAGCCAGTTCTCAGTGGATCAGTCAGACATTAACCATATGGTTTCACTGAAGTCAGACATCTAAAAGGAAAAAGGGATCTGGGGGTGCTGGTCAGCAGCAGATTCCATGTGAGTCAGCAGTGTGTCCTGCAGCCAAGAGGGCAAACATATCCTGGGATGCAAACACAGCAGGAGCAGCCTGTCAAGAGACACAATTCATCACAGGTGTGGCCTCACCTGCAGCACTGTGGGCAGCTCTGGGCCCCACCACTGAAGAAGGATGTGAAGGTCCTTGAGTGTGCCTGGAGGAGGGCAATAAAACTGGCAAAGGTGCTGGAAGGCCTGTCCTGGGAGGAGCAGCTAAGGAATTTTGGCTTGTCTGGTCTGGAGAAAACGAGGCTGAGGGGCAAACTCATTGCTCTCTGCAGCTTTCTGAGGAGGGGACATGGAGAGGGAGGTGATGATCCCTCCTCCCTGGTATCCAGTGGCAGCATGCATGGCAATGGTTCACAGCTATGCCAGTGAAGCTTCAAACTTGACATCAGGAAATATTTCTTTACTGAGAGAGTGGTTGAACACAAACAGGATTTTTAGAAGGGTGTGGTCAATGCCCCTGTCAGTGTTAAGGAGGCATTTGGACAATGTCCTTAATAAGGTGCTTTACCTTTTGGTCAGCCCTGAATTAGTCAGGCAGCTGGACTGGATGATCTTTGCATGTCCCTTCCAACTGAAACAGTCTATTCCATTCTAGAATTGGCACATCCTGACTGCTGCAACATTCCATACACAGTAGGGAATAAAAACCCAACCAAACAGAAGCCTTGTTTCTGGACTTATATTTGTGCCGTTTCTTAGCTTATGTTTGAATGTGGAAACCATTCTTAGAGTTACAAAATAAACAGTACTCCACCTCCTTCTGAACTGGAGGAAGATATCCATCCCCCTTGGAGTATAAATTGTGATGGAACCTTCAAGCCACCCCACAACAGCAGTTCAAGTGCAGGTGCAGTCAAAGTGTGAATTGTTCTTGGTAGGATTAGAAGCACTGCTTCAAAAATTATTATATAATTATTACATAATTTCTTTGTACCAGAAACAAATGTTTTAAAAAACAAAAAAATCCATGAAGGACATAATTGTATATGGCTCTGATCACTCACAGACTTGGCAGTACTTTTGAGAAATGCAAAAATGCAATATTTCCTATACAAAAGAAAGAATTACATGGAAACAGACTTTTACTGATCATATCTAATTTTACTAGAATTACATCTCTTAAGTAAGTGCAAGATTTTCTTCATAACTGTCTCATCACTGCAGGATTCACAGGGGGACCTGGTGTAACAAGATTTACAATGTGCCTGGTAGGGAACTGATGTGGTTATCAATAAATGTTACTTGGCCTTCTAGATGCTGAGAAAGTTTGTTTGGGGTAGTGCATCACTCTCCTGCTAAGTATCATTCATTCATGGGATCTATTTGGTTAACTCCACCTCCAAAATGCTTTTTATTTTAACATTTCAAGAAGTTTTATAAAATAACAGCTTTACTTCAGTGTCTGTACTTCACTTGTGTTGAATTCAGCTACCTCAGAGACCAATATCATAGAAAAAAAAAAAAACAAAAACAAAACCAAACCATGGTTTGGAAAGTTATCTGTTTTATAAATGTAACGGATTTTATTTTTATAGTGATTAACAGACTTTCTGGTGACATTTAGATTTCTTCTCTTTCTTGTTGTAGTGAAAGTTCACAGAAGAGATTAAGTGATGCTTGTAGAAATATTTTGGCCAGCCATGCACCCCAATAAGTATAACCAATTGTCTATGGCACACAAATGTAATTAGGCAATAAATTTCTTCTACAGCATAGGGCTGTTTAGAGATGTGGTTGAATAAACATGTCAAAACACAGAGTTCCTCAGGAGCTGAGCTGGAAAGGTCAGGAGAAAACTAAGAACTGGCTTCTCTCTCTTTGGAGAAAAGAGAAACTGCAGCAAACCATGAGAAAGGGCAAAGAGAAGATGAAGAAAGTGGTAGAAACAGGTTCATTTGTCAGAAAGAGAAACTGAAGAATGTTTCCAAATTATGTTATAAATTCCATTATTACTATTAATTTATCCTTTAGCTGTCAGGCTTCTGTATGCACCATCCTGTCCTGGACTTGTGTGTGGATAAAGATTCCATGTACATCAAATTATGCAAAGGAGACAAGGAATAAAGACAATATCTATGGACACACAATATGCTCACAAAAGTAGTAATCAGGCACACAAGAAAACTGCCAACTGAACAAGCCCCAGGTTCAGGCCTGGACTTTGGAAAAGGCTGAAGATGTCCAAAAAAACATGGAGCAAGTGCACTGCTGCAGAAAAGCTTGTTCTATACTCACAGAATCTTAGTTTCACTATTCTACAAACTAGAAAGTTCGATTTAATGAATTCCTTGCACACAACTATTTTTTTGCAGAGACAAAGCACGGCACACTTTATGTCTAATTGCTAAACAAACAGTTTGGGGCTTTTTTGACCTGGATTTCTATTTTCTAATCCAGGGGCTTTTCTGGGTTTTTTTTAAGAACACAAAGAACCCCTTGCAGAAAAACCACATGCTTATGTTCCAGACCACATTCCAGAGTAGCAAGTGTGCTACAGTGACAACCCCTCTGCTACCACTGAGGGAAGTGAACCTCTGCACCTCCAGAGACCAACACATTTGCTATTCCAATGAGCTGAAAGGGTGGGATTCATACAAAAATAGAATAGGTGCATAGAATGACACACTGCTTGGCAGACTGCATGAACACTTCTTGAAACACTGGAAATATCAAAAGAACTGAGCTCAAGACTGATTGTCTTGAGAAAACTTATAAGCAGAGTTGATTAGATAAATCAGGAGAGAGAAGACCAGTGTGAACCATTAACAGTTCCACTTAAACCTCAGAGAGGGATCATGACGAAGGTTTCTTGGTTAGGTAGGTAAATATACACCATGAAAGATATTTGGCATTCTTTTAAGATGCTCAAGTGCCTTAAGACATTTCTCTTTGCCAGTCACTTCTATTTCAGATCACCAGTCTATAAAAGGAAAGAACTAATATATAGCAGTGTACATGCTGCAAGAACTCGCTTCTATATAAATATCCTGCAGAACAAAATTGCCCACTCCCTATGAACTCATGCAAAGACACACAAGGAAAGCCAGGAGTTTGCAAGAAATCTGCTGCAGGACTAAATTCTGCTTGAAATCCCTTTGAAGTAAGTTGGAAGGCAGAGGTACAAGTACGACAATCACCAGTTTTCCATCCAGTAAGTTCTTGCAACACTTTCAAATCTTTTAATTCACAAGCCCACCACAAAACTCACAGCCAAGAGATTTGGTCCAGAAGAGTTAAAAGCAGTAAAACCAGTCAAACCAAGCCATGGGAATGTTTTGAACTGAAGAAAAGTTTTGAACTGAAGTCATTTACATGGCTGCAATTTTTGGTGTTTTCACTTTCCTCCACAGTGCCAGGCAGATTTTTCCTGGGGCACAGAGTAGTCTTTTTCTCAAAAATGCTCGATCAAGCCAGCTCAAAGGAGTCTGAATTCCAACACAGTCATGTGGACTGTTAGCTAAGCCAACAGGAGGAAGGGTCCCACCTCAATATGGAATCAGCCATAATATAGATTTTACTTTATGGGCCTTGTTTCCTCACAGAATTTAAACCCCAGTGGTTTGTATATTTAACTATTTTAAATATTCTGCTTTGAGTAGAAAAATGACATTAAATTAAATCTGAAATAAACATTTAAAAACAAACAAATCATAGAAGCAGATGGGTTGGAAAGGACCTCTGAGACCATGAAGTCCAACCCTTGATCCACTACCACTGCAGTTACTAGACTATGGCACTAAGTGCCACATCCACTCTTTTCTTGAATACCTCCAGGGACAGAGAATCCACCACCCCCCTGGGCAGCCCATTCCAGTGTCTGAAATACATGAAACAAAAAACCAAACACACACAAAAACAACCAAGAAATTAATTCCAAACAAAAAAATATTTATATTCCAGAGCATGAAGTAGAAAAGTAACCATATCCCTGGAATGAGGCTAACTTTTGGGGTCATATTTTCTGTAGCATCCTGAATGCTCTCCAGTGGTGTTTATGAATTCCCCCACTATTGAAATGGATGAGGACACTGCAAAGAGGCAACTATAAAAACCTGTAAAACAGAGTTCATTTTTCTCCAGTTAAGAATCCCAAACAGCAGTATCATTGCACATCTTTTATCAAGCTGATATATTGTTTTACTGCATGCAATAAACCCTATCCTGGTCACATCAAAAGAATTCTTAAATGACTTGTCTAACTGTCTAGCTACTGGCCTGGGGCATTTTCCTTAGCCTGCATGGGAAAGGTGGCTTTTGAAGAATGCTGAAAGACAGAGGGAGCTTTACTAATTGCTATAATTACATGCTCGGGGTAATTTAGTTCAAAATGAGCTGCATAGTGGTTTCAGGTGGCTCTAATATTGCTGTGTCTCACAGTTCAGGGAGAAGCAGGAAGTCACAGGGAACCTACAAATGAGACAAATTGGATCAAAGCTAAGAAAACCATCTGCAGATTTACCTGTGACAACCTGTTTGCCCGACAACACAGGCAGTGATGAAGCAAACAAGCAAAGCAGCAGCATATGCTGCTCAAGAGACAGCAGTAAGACAGCACAGTAGAAAGCAAATTTTATTGCTATGTCCTGCTCCTAAGTACCATCAAAATGTTTTCATATTTCATCACTGAGAGCGTGCACTGACTATTAACACAGTGGCAGAGTGCCACAAGTTCACACTGTGGATGAGGCTTAACCACCCACCTCCACTGCCCAGGCAGGCAACAGGCTCAGAATAACATGAGGACAAGTCTGTTCCTACTGTTCAGCCTTGAAATACAAAAACTGTGTCACTGACACTGAATTCCTGAACCAGGTAAGATCTGTAAAACCCTTCAGTCTTAAACATTTTTTTTTTTTCCTTCTAGCTGAATGCTAAGCTTGTAATTCATTATCACTTAAAACTCAAACCATACTGGACACTTAAAGGCATGAGAGATGAGAGCAGAAAGAGCAGTACAAATAAGAAAGAAAAGCAAAACCAGAAAGCAGTCAAAGTCTTCCAAAGAAGGCTTATCTATTTCTAGGAATGGCTGCCAGCTGTCTTATGGGACCTGAAAGAAGAAAAAGAACCCTGGTGCCTCCATTTCCCTTCAGAGAGGAATGGTGCAGCACACACTGCTACAAGAACCTGTAACCCCCAGACCCCCTGCAAGCCCCACAACCTCAGGCCTGTCCAGCACTTGGTTCATAAGGTTATCATTTGGCAGAAGCAGACTTCTCACTGCTGATGTTTCCTTTTCTCCATCAGCAGTCAAGGGTTATGCAAATGCCCTTCTGCCTTAAGAGTTTTTTTCATGGATGGCCACACAGCAAAGCCTATCACCTGTAGTTTATAAACAAGGTTGTTATTATGAGCCACCAATGTGTCTGAAAACATTCATACTGCAGTAGAAGGCACATTCATGTCCACTCAGAAAGGATCAGTGAATGTTTCCCGTGGCTCTCTCACCATAAACCACACCTTTCTCACCACATTGGCTGTGTGCAATAAGCAGCCCACAGCCCACAGATCCTCCAACTGAAATACAAACTGGAATTGATTCTGTTTCATATTTAATATGTCATATTTCATTTATCATTACTTAAAATATTACTGAATTTCCTTGGAATTCCAAAAACATCTTGAACCAGTCTCCTCCCTTATCAGGANATGGCTCTCTCACCACAAACCACACCTTTCTCACCACTTTCTCACCATTGCTGTGCAATAAGCAGCCCACAGCCCACAGATCCTCCAACTGAAATACAAACTGGAATTGATTCTGTTTCATATTTGTCATATTTCATTTATCATTACTTAAAATATTACTGAATTTCCCTGGAATTCCAAAAACATCTTGAACCAGTCTCCTCCCTTATCAGGAGACACTGCAGTGATGTCTCTCTTTGGAAGGATCAGAATTACTCCAAAGCCTGTGATGAAATGCATGATTGAGCCACCCATCAGGGGCACCCAGGATGCTTCAGTGTGTGGCAGGTGCTCCAGGCACACAGCAGGTTTTGTGCTCATTTGACATGTAAACTGGTGTGGCTTGCCCAGGCACCACAAAGAAGGATAGCACTTAAAAAAAAGTATCATGAGTACATCTGGAAGAGGAAAATCTTTCCTACCAGAATGCTTTGGTAAGCAAAGTGCTCAGCAGAGAAAGTAATGAAAAAGTGAGAAGTTATCAGAAGAAAAGGATATTAGGCAAATTACATCTCCTTCAGAATAAATCATATCCTGTTACTGATCTTTAAACAGCCCAACTAAACATAACAATTAACATTTGTGAACAATTAGGTAAATCTCTACTGAGATTGCTCAACATAAAAGCAGCTTCAGAGGTGAAATGTTTCAATTGCAAGAGAAGGCTCCAAGACCAAGCAAAATTGCATTGTCAAGTGCTTTGGGTAAAGGCACCTTCATAAATGGAGTCTACACTTCTGTGGAACTGGCTGCATGGGCACATGGATGTGCTTGGGTCTAAGTGATAGTTGTCCCTTCTGCAACAGAAAAATTATTACACCTCTACATTTAGAACTTTCTCCCAATTCTTAATGTGAATATTGGCAGATGTTGTTACCTTTGGTGCAGTGAGATTAGTCTTTGGCAGGTTGCAAATTTGTAAGCTAAATGAGAACACTGCAGAATCGTGGGAATACCAGCACTAGGAAAGAGACTTACATAAATTTCCTAAAATTAATTGCAAGCTTTTTGAGTTACTAGAACTGGGAGGTTTTTTGACAGCTGATTACTGAGTTCTCGTGTTGGACAATGTCCTGGAACACTGTCTGGGGATCTGGTTTTTGTCAGCTTTGGGTTTACATCAGCCAGTATTTCTACAGGTTGTGACAAAAGCAAATCCATCACTACATCCAGAATGCTCATTCAAGTATGTTTTTTCAGTGCTAGGGGAAGCTTTTTACAGTGGCCTTAGCAAAAAAAAAAAAAAAAAAAAAAAAGAAATAAAGAAAAAAAAAGCTATTCTCCTTGNCAGTGAGTTTAGTTAAGTTTCTCAGCATTTGCTTACATATTTTAAGGACTATAAGTGAATTTTTAAGAATGGATCATTTTTTCAAGCTTCATCTCTGCCCAAAGACCTTTCTAATGTGTTTCCAGTCACAAAAGCTCCAACATAGCTCATGAGCTAGAAGGTGGCCCTTTTGAAGTAAAGGGTTGTTCAGGGACATGCTACTGAAACTTTTCTATAGACTTCATTAAAAATTAAAACATAAAGCTTGGAATAACTCAGTGGGCAATAGGAATGTCATAGTAAGAAGCTGACAGTCATTTGAAGTGGTGGTCCGTCAGAAAACTATCATGGAAAGCGTAAAAAAATTAATAATCTGAATATGAATGACAGTTAAACAAGTTCTTACTTAAGCAGCTTTCTATTTTTTCAATCAGCTATAAAAGAATGTACCAAAGGTAAGAGAAGGCCATTATCATTTTGTGCTGCTTTTATAGACATTCAAGACAGTCTCTCTGAGACACCACTAATGTTTCACCTATAAAACTGTCTGCTGCTCCAAAACCCTGGTAGAAGTGTCAGACACGAGAAGGACACTTAAAGAACAAAAATTATTTAAAGGGCTAAAGAAATTGAATTATGAGGAATATATTGAAGAAACACATTTATACTTCTGTAGTTAATGAAAAGGCTAAGGGGGAACTAAAATTTGATTAAATGCTTTTCACATTTCAATGTGTTCATGTGCTGCACTACAGAACACAAATGGACCTTCTCTGAATGTGTTCTGATCATTATCAAAGCTGCAAAACACAACCTTCAGTCAAGAAAAACAATCCTGGCTACCCAGAGAATAATTATTGCAAGCAGTATTTCAGCAATGAAAAGAAGAAATAAACAGAGAAAAGATGATAATATAAATCTTCCATTATTAATTCCACTGCAAGCATATTAAAACTAGCAGATAATAAAACTTTACAGCACTGAATTAGATTCTCCTAGATTATTGGATTTTCTTTGTGCTTCAGTAATCGAGTACACTCACACACACTTCAGTTGCTGAGCTCCTATTATACTCTCCAACTGTTCCAAAAATTTAGAGTTCTGCTTGGAATTTTGATTTACCTCCTCATAGAGACCATGTTATTAAGAACATATTAGGTATATCCAGAGCCCATGGATTTTTACAGCTTAGGGAACTTCCACATCACTTTGCACATGAGGACAGAGGGAAAAGAAGAAATCTCAGAAGCAAGACTGGAACATTTTTGCCCCATACTAAAAAGGGGGGTGGAGTTCCTCATTGAGTCAAACAAAGGAACCTGTATTTTCTTTACTGTTTCTGTTAACAAGTGCTCACATATATGCAGACTGTCTATACTTGAAATATCCTGCACAGCCTGCTGGATTAGTGAGATGACCTGACTGAAATTTGACAATCCAAGCTACTTTTAAAAAGGTAATATTATATTACTAATTTTTTCCCCCTCAGAGATTGTATCATCTTCACCCAAAACTTTTTTTCATTTTCTTTTTCAGCCTTTTTAATTTCATGTTGTGGAATCTAAACAATTAAACTATGAACTCATCCCCTGTAGCACTGCAATTCTCCACGTTTTGGCACAGGATATGCAAATGAGACCTGATCTATACCATTGTCCCAAACAGGGATATCTAACTTTCTGTCTTGCTCATTGAATTTAAGAAAAGTTTTCCAGACAATTTCAGGTGCTCCACAACTCAAAAGGAAAAAGTATATCAGAAACCTCTCAAAATTAAATACATGAATAACTAAATATCCCCAAGGATGTTTGGGGATATTTGCTTATTCCCCAAGAATACGTCCCCAAGATACCAATCTTGTTCAAAGTTATCCGCACTCCATGTTATTTACAATCCTGGTTTACATAGAACCATTTTCACAGAAATGTTCTGTTTCAATGGCAAAGGGGAGAAAGTCTTGGTTCAGGCAAGAATAACAAGTGAATGCAAATACCTTATTCCAGGCATGAGGGATTCATTACTTGGACAATATTACATCCAGTTGCATGATTTTTTTTTTTTTTTTACATAGATTTGCAGCACTCAATATTTCAATTCTTTTTTTGCTGTCTCTCATTGAAAAAAACATCATCCTTGAGAATGCTCAGACAAGAAAACCAGGACAGCTGTAACACTTGATCATTGCTGTATCATAAACTCAATACAAACAGAATAGCAAAAAGATAAAAATACATTCAGTTCTGATGTTAAAATCTAAGGAAGGTGTTGCCATCTGTACCAACTACTAAGATAAATCCAGATAAAGATCTCAAGGCAGGCGATGTTTTTATCACTTGAAATGCTGAACACTTTCCCACACCAATTCTGAATTAGCTGCAAGTGGTATGACAGCTTCCTCTGTCCTTCCACTTTTGTTTCCAATCCTTATTAACGTTTCTCAGTTTTCTATTCCTGAAGGGAAGGTGCAAAGAAGATGGAGCCAGGCTCCTTTCAGCGGTGCCCAGTGACAGGATCAGAAAAGATGGGCACAGACAAACACAGGAGGTTCCCTCTGAGCATCAGGAAACACTTTTTCACTGTGACTGACACTTTTCCACAGTAAGCACTGGCACAGGTCACCCAGGGAGGTGGTGGAGTCTCCACTCTTGGGGATACTCAGAAGCTGTTTGGACACAGTCCTGGGCAGTCTATTTGAAGTGACCCTGCCTGAGCTTGGGGTTTGGGCCAGATGACCTCCAGAGGTTTTCTCCAACATCAGCCCCTCTGGGAATTTGTTTCACTGATCCAGGAGATCCTTCCAATACCCCTGTGCATCTCCACGAATGTTCCTTGGTTCATAGCACACCACTATTGAAATAATGAAACCATGACTGATGAAAGGACATGAAGAGAACAGAAAAAAGAATCAGTCCTCTGTACAGTAACCTCAGCCCATGGGCACCTTATTGTTAGAGCAAATTAGGCTGAGCTGAACTGCAGGAAACACTGACTTATACAGGGCTGTTAGTCTGTCAATAATATGGTAAAATACATTTGTTCTGAGATGTATGTGTCAAAGGCTATTTCCTCAGAGTATCTAATGAATAAAAGGGTAGGACAGTGCTGTCATTTCAGCTTGGATCAAAACTCACTTTTTATATACACCTTACATGATTCTTTAGAAATGTAAGCATTAGGCATCTTCTTTAATTTAACTGAACAGTGCAGAAGTCTAAAGAAAGAGTTAGAGCACTCATTCTTTTCCAAAAGTATCTTTTATATGCTGCTGGTCATGCTCCCACAATGTGTAAAGCTATGCAAATAAGCATGCTAAACCTAAATATCTTATTTGACATCTAAATCAGCTGCAAATGAATCAGAACAACCAACTTATTTTTATAAGAAATCTGACCACAGATTAAATACCACCATTGGAAAAATGATTCTGTAAGTAAGCTGCAACCACAAGAGAAGACTGATATAATGCACCCAGAGTGCTTCTCATTTACACACCTGAATTATAAGGAAATGTTCTACATTTCCCCTTGGGGAAGAGGTGAAATATGCTCCACTGAGCTGGAAACTCACTGCTCTTGATTTTTTTGCCTCAGGTTGACTTAGATATTCCTCCTGTAAAGCTGGCAGAGTCATAATGGGGAGTTCCAATACATAATACTCACATTTCTTGAGTCATGTCATGAAGTCATGTCTTGTCATTTGGGGTTTTTCTCCCCTTGTGTATGTACCTATATATGTATATATATTTTTACTCACAACTCTCCAGCAACACTTTGTTCTTGCCTTCATCCCAGTTTTCCTACAAGGACTGCAGCATCCCGAGCCACCAACACATACGTCAGGCTGCAGCAGAGGGAGGGGAGAGGCTCCTCACAAGCACCTGCCCCCCTGTGCTGTACACAACACGACTTGCACTCCCACCCTACACTGCCCTGCTCCTCTGCCAAAATAGCTTTGCCTGTAGCCTTTCACAGAGACCACTTTCTCACTCTTTTATTCTTAGGCTCTCTCTCATGCTTTGGTAATGCTGCTTGAGGTTCAGACCTGCACGACAGATCTATCACAGGCCAAGAACCAAAATAGTCCAGGACTTGTTCCAGGACGCACCAAAGTCATTAAATGGTTTGGCTTGTTCAGCACTTCATCACTTTGCTTTGACGCATATGCCAGACTTCAAAAAGTCCTCACTAGTCAGCATCACATGTCCAGACAAACAGATGTAACCTATATTGTCACCAGGACCGTCTGGAAGAGAGAACAAATGGTGCCAAGCCCTTTTCCTACTACTTCAAGACATTCTTCAGCTTGAGAACAAGAGCTCATCAAAACAGTGCACAACTTCCCTACCTCGGTGAATTATTCCTCCAGGAAACTGCCATTCTTAGGACATGATTTTCCCTGTGACTTCAGTTTTTATTGCCTCTAGACTGGACTAAAGTACTTCTGTACCAAGTAACAAGGGAGTTTTATAATGTTTTAAAGGATAAAACTCAGTGAAGGTTCTGGTACACAGTAAAACCATCCACCACGTAAAATCTTGAGCAGAGAAAACAAAACATTAACAGTATAATACAGTGTCACAAAAGAAGATTTACAAAGAGAGTTATCTCAATATCTGATTTAGCGATAGGAAATTTAGGCATAAATTATCACAAATATCCAGGGCCATATATAAATCCAGCATCCTGTTAATAACTAGAACAAATGCATGCAACCTACTCTTCCTGTGCAGCTGTAAAATATTTTCTCTAAACCTATTACCTCTTACTGTACTAACAAAACACTATTCTTTTATCCCTCTACTGAAAAGAAAAAAACCCAAAACAAGTATAAATCTTGCATCTGAAAGCTTAGAAGTTATAGCACAGTCTTCACCCCTCCAAGGTCCTGCTTTTCTCCCTAAATCACTTTGTGCTCTAGACAGTCTGGCTGCATTGCCACACATCAATTCTGCTTTGCAGGGCTTGATTGCTAGATTTATTAAATTCCATATAATTAAGTACAAACCTTTTAGTCTAAAGCCCATATGCTGTAAGTACAGAAACAAATATGCCTGAAATGGCTAAAAGTTAACCACTACTAAAAGAAATATATTATTTTAGTCCTATAATATTGTTTTAGATCTATAAAACAGTTATAGAGATTAAGCTACATTTAACCTTATGGGAGCACAATGGGCCATGAAGTACAAAGCACAGATCAGCCTTCCATGAAGTTATAAATGAGGCTAAAATACAGACAGACATACTGACTCCAGGAAGTTTCAAATATAGTCACTTACAAGTCTTGAGTGGACTGGAATAGTAACTCATTTTTCTGCGAGAAATAGCTAATTACAGATTCAGAACAAAGTTCAGCAAGCTGTGCAATTACCAAAATACAGACAAATTGAATGACAGGTATAATTTCAGTTGTTATGCAACTGTCGGAGTGCAGCAAAAACCAAGGAAAGCCGGTCTTGGCACTTGCAGAATTGTTCTAACACAGATCACCCACTCAGTAAAGAGTCATTGGTAGCATTTTGACCACCAGTGACACAAGAGTTTGGCCAGAAGAGATACTGCTTAACATAAAGGTCAGTTTGGTGTTACTGAATGTCTAATTTCATAGATCTTGTCTGGACCAGAATATGAAACCTAACTTACTAAAACAGATATATAAATTCTTTTATTATTTCTTTCTTGTAACCCTTACACAGTTCTAGAGATTTTTATTTGTTTTTAAATCTCGAGATTTCTCTAGAAAACCTTGCAAAAGAAGAAATTGTTATTAAAAAGCCATAAAATTAGTTACAGCAAGGTAATGGGGGGTAATCAGTGCTGTCACCACTGTGCTTTCAAAGTAATTCATATTTTGCCCCTCTCGGTGGTAAGTCAGTATTTTTGTCAGTATTTTAGAACCAAAATGGTCAGCACAATTCCCTCTTAATCAATTAAAACTGATAATGTTTAAATTGGTTTTAAATTGCTTTAAAAATAGTTTGCTTTTTCTTTAAAGAGCAAAGTAGTCCACTTTTTCCATACATCTTACCTAAGTTTTTTTATAATCTGAGCTTGCATCTCATCATCTAGAAAAGGGAGGACAGAAACAATACTTCTAATTTTATAGCCCTGACTAATCCCCTTGCACAAACCCACAGATCTTATGGAAAAGTGCATGTCCCAGAACTTTCTCAGAAGTTATAATAAGAAACAGATGAACAAAACTTTCATTGTTCTAAATGAAACTAAATGGTTACATTTAGTGCTTTTAAACCATCATCTTATTCCAGCTGCTCTGCTGGAACCATGAAGGTACCAAAAATTTACAGTATTTTAATAATTGGGGAAAACAGGATGTCTTTACCTAAGGCTGCTTTTACTGGATACCACTGGAGCCTTCTGGATACCACTCTAAATGCACTGAAAACTGAGTTTTTGTTGAGTTTATCAGATTAAGGATGGGAACTGCATTGTATCTGTAGAGAAAAAGGAAGACAATCTGAAGCAGAACCAGGCTCCCACTTTGCTCCCGGCACATAAAAGAATTCACAGCCTCTTACAATGAGCATTTTCCTGTAAAATCTGTTGAATTCAGAAATGTACATTCAACACCATCTAACCTTGAAAAATCATGCTTTTTAAAGTGGTATAAGAGCTACTTTTCATAAACATTTACTGCAGAGATAAATACTGTGTATTTGTAGACAAGGTCAACAACTTTAAGACAGCACACTAGAGTTCAGTGATAGGTGAGGTATTTCATCCCCAAAATGTATAACCTGGCAAGAATTAATCACTGATCATGACATGACATGGTCTTGAGAAAGGAAAGTTTATCTCAGGGTGCATCAGTCAGTATGTGCAGCACAGCTACAGAAATGTAGTGCTAGTGGCCAGAGCACCACTGAACACACATCTGAAATACTATTTTGCACAATTCTTGTTACCCACATTGAGGAAAGATACCTGAAAATGTGCAAGTATAGAGAAAGGTTACAGGAAGAACAGGGTAAATCAAGAACCCATCACACAGTCTGGTTCGGCCTAGCAGCAAAGTGAAGGCTGACAGAGCTGTCTGCTGTGTGAAGGGGATGCAAGAGGAGCATTTCCAAAGTGCAAGAGCTGGCTGAACTTAAGAATGCTGCTTACACAGTCACATGAATAAATCTGGGTTCAAAAACAGTGAGAGGTGTCCAACCATGAAAATCAAGAGGCTCTCACACATCACCCTTTTAGAAGAAATATTGTGTGCACCAAGAAATATTTATTGAAATATTTACACAGTTTATAAGAGAGATTTTGTTATGCAGTTCACAAGATGGAAGGTGAGTGGAGTTTTTTAACAGAAGAGGAAATTTGTTGATAAAAACTAGTAGGGTTAAAATAAAGAGCTAACTAATTTGACTGTAAGTCACAGCCCACTTAGAAACAAGGTTATAGTTGACCATGAGTGCATGGTCATATTGCAAAGGTTTTCCAAACCAACCAAAACATTTCTTTCTCCTCTGAATAGAAAAACTGAAGAGATGCTGTCAGCTTCTCTGAATGTTCAGTAGCAGACTGAATTACAGGACAGAGAGTCTAGCACTGTGCCGGGCTATTATACTTAGATTGCAAACCAGATGGACACTATCCAATGCTCAAATATTAGAAATTTTTATTTGCATTTTAAATAGATCATCTCAGCTCTGAATCAATTTCAGACAAGTGGCACAAGTGATACTAGGTTTTACAGAAAAGCAAAAGAAATGTGTTACAACTTCAGTGAGAGGAAGTCATACTAAACACAAGGCTGAAAATAACATGAAACAAATGAAAGGCAGAGAGCTTCCACCTAAAGAAAATATTTTACTATGCTTAGGAAAGTTCTTATGATACAATCACAGCATATCCTGTGTTGGAAGGGACCCACGGCCCTGCAGGCAAACTTACTTAGTACCCCTTCAATCCTGCCTCCAAGTCAATCCAAGTCAGGTACGAGAGAACTGGGCTGAGGATGGAGCCCTGCAGAATCCCACGAGTGACAGGTCACCAGGCTGATGTCACCCCACTCACCATCACCCTTCTGTGCCCACACTCCATGTGATGTGTTTATCCAGCTGGGGGCTGGACAGTTTGTCCAGGAAGGTGCTGTGAGAGACAGCATCAAAAGCTTTACTGAAATCCAAAAAGATTACATCAGTTGGCTTCCCTTGATCAGCTAGATGGGTTACCTTGTTATAAAACAGGAAATTAAATATGTTAAGTGGGACTTCCCCCTCATGAGCCCTGTGCTCACTGTGACAAATGCCTGCACCATCTTTCAGATGTTTTTCGGTAACTCCCAGAACAACTTTCTCTGGAATTCTACCAGACACTGAAGTGAAATTGTCAGGCCTGGAGCCACTGGGGTCATTCCTCTTGCCCTTCTTGAAAACTGGGACAACACTAGCCAGCTTCCAGTTGACTGGTATCTCTCCAGATTCCTCAGGCCTTGTAAAAACCATTGAGAGAGGCTTTGTGATAACATCAGCCCATTCCTTGAGTACCCTTGGAGGAATCCCATCGGGTCCCATAGACTTGCAAGAATCCAGATATTCTTCTCAAAACCAAAATCAAGTTATTTCATCACCTGTTTCTGTCCAACCTAGAAACCTTATTCCATTCTACTCCCATAGAAAACAGCAGATAGAGCTGCAGAGAAAATCAAGACATTTTGCTTGCATCATAAGCCTCTCAGGTTTGCTTCCTCCCTCCTCCAAAGTAAACTGCCCTTATGCTGAAATCATGCACAGATATATTTGCAAATGGATTGTTAGTCATCTACAGAATTCTGTCCAAGGTCAAGTCTGGCAGAAGCCTGATAATTCATCTCTAAAAATTCATGTTTTACAAGTGGTCTTCATTTTAAGCAGTGAAGACATCTGCTTGTACAAAGTGACTCACCCAGCACACTTTTGCAAGCATCTTTTCTCAGACAGCTTTGTTGGCTTTCTTTACATTTAACATAATGTTAAGCAACACAAGAATTTTTCTAAATTTGTTAAGCACATTTGAAGGAGTATATGTTTCATTAAGACAGCATCCTAAGCCAACAGTAACATCACTCAGTTTCCACAGTAATTTCTGACTCACTAGGAAATATATACATTACAAGTGGCTAAATGCTGTATTCTGACAACTACAGGTATGCAAGGCCACAGCTTGTGCTAACAAATGTGAGGGAAGCAGCAGGAAAAAGCAGCTTAACCAAGCTTCCTTACAGTAATCAACGAAAATCATTCCTTATGCCTTCTCCTGTGAATTGAAGATCCAAAGGCAAAAAGTCTTATTTCACTGATCTAAAGGTCTTACACTAGTCCTTCAACAATCAAAAACAGTTTGCCCTCCAGCTGGTAACAGATACCATACCGTATTTTCTTTTAACTCAGGTGTCTGTGGACTAGATCACTGCTGTGGCAAAACTGGAGCTGAACTTGGATCACACACTGCAGGAAAAAACCCTTCAACATTTACAAAAGAAATTTTAAAATTAACCAAATTCGTTCAGCCTTCTAAAGTGATTATGCAACACTATAAATTTGAGCCATCTGGTAGGAAGATGTACACTGCACATGCATCCATTACTCGCACATTTTCACACTGCACCAAGCCTCTGGGGGAATATATTTTACCATGATATTTGAATTGGAAAAACATCATTTAAGGACTCAAATTTGAAAAGAAATGGTTTGCATTTAAATGCAGTTACAGAATTAAAAGCTAAACTCACAATACAAAGTAGAAATTACATGCAGGTTCTCTCCTGATCCATGTCATTAGATAAAGGTATTTACAGCACCATTTCCAACATCTAGTTTAAATAGTTACATTTCTCACATGGACACTGCACCAAGTTTGACTTATGCTCACTGAAGGACATACAGCTCTTCAATACCTGTTCAGGAAACAGGAATTCTTAATTTAAGCACAAGCAAAATAACTAAAGGAACCGCAAGTGCTATATATTAATTAGATTAACTTTCTAGTACTGAAGGCTTACTTGATTTCAAGATCTCTTTCCCTCACTGTGCAGATATGAGCATTGGCAGGTACAAAGCCAGCCTAGGGGACAAAAACTAGAAGGGATTAAAGCACTAAGAGCAAGACAGAAGGATAAGAAAGGCTTCTGAGACACCTGAAGAGATCCTTTCTTCAAACAGCATTTATCAGAAAAATGGCTGGTATTATAAACATCAAAATACTGGGCACTTCTAGTTCTCTGGCTACACTCAGGTTCCTTAGAATAAACACCAGACCAGTGAGACTTATTCAACACATTCCCAAATGTATTTGTACCACACACACAGGATCCAGCAAACTTCAGACTGGATGTAGCATTTACTGAGCTGCTCAAGCTGATGTTCTATGGATGCACCTAAGTATCACTGCTGAGGTTTGTAGATAGGAATTAGAACTTTATGTGCACCAGTTGAGGTGATCTAATACAATAAACTACATTTAGCAGCAGATCTAATAGGAAGATAAATAATTTTCCTTGCAGCACTCAAATTATCCCCCCATTCTTTTATCTTCAGAACTCAGAAGTGGATTAATGGTTGACTCATGCCTTATTCAAAAGTAGAGAGCAAAGGGCAAAAACAAACAAAAGTTCATTGGAAAAATTCAGTTTCTATTTGCAGGCAAGATCTAAACTAATTCCTGACATAGACTTTCATAAGCTTCTTTGCTATAAAGATATGAGCCTTTCTTTGTCAGCAATTCTTTTTCCTCAGTCGTTGCACAAGTACAGTAGCCCAACACTCTCTTCAAAGCATCATGCTGAAGTTATGCACTGAAAACCCAAAAATAGGGAATTTGGGTTCAGATAAAAGTTGTGGCTTACTTTTCTGTCTATTTTTAGACAGCACTGCAGAGAGAAATAAAGTTATCCAAGGAACTTTATAAAAAATTACGTATGACATATACACAGCTAATTCCTTTCCAGATAACTATCTCCAAAAGTTGGGAATTAAAATTAACTTTAAGTGTTCCTTGAGATAATGGATAGACTTTTTCATCTCTGGCCATTTCACCATCATCTAATATCCAGTTTATACTGCAGAATCCTACAAACATCTGTAGAACTTGAGGAACAAATAATCAGAATCACTGTGGGTTCAATACCTTCTGTAGCAGTCTCAAGGCCAGCAGCCTTCAGAGCTTTTTTCCTACCTATGCTAAGCAACTAGACAGGACCAGGTGAAATTTTGAGGGATGCTTAACTAACACTTTAATATATTTATAAGGTTTTTTGTGTTTTTCATCTACAAGCAACCACTACTTTAAATTAAAATGCATATCTTGTATTTATTAAAATAGGCCTCGGGAGTTCTTGCTGTAGAGTAATGAAAATGTAGAAGACTGAGAATGTGTCAAAGAACCTTCAGTGACTCTGGCCTATTTCTCTAGAAGCAACTTCACAGTTCTTTATAGAGTAAAGAAGACACTATGAGAGAACTCAATCTCATCTGTTCAAGAAAGTGTAAAATACAGTCTAGAAGTGTGAGAAGAACCAGTAAGAGAACTGCTGGGATTTTCTCACTGGGTGCCTTTATCTAGATGTCAGCAACTTTAATCTAGATCACTTATTATACAACATAACACTACATCTTCAGGGATATTACTGGAAAGAAACCTTTTCAACCTGGCTGGTGTTGCTTCTCTGTTAGTTCTCAAAGCTTGCAAATCCAACCAGCTTTATAAAAAATATAATTTGTACACATTCGTTAGTTTTTAAATACCCATTTAAAATATCACTTGAGGTCATAGCTATGACAGGAATTGTTTCTCTACAATGTACATTTTGTTTGCCTAAGCATGTTTGGCAGGTAATCTCACAGTACAGTGAGCTTCCCTCATCAGCTCAGGTTTAATTGCTTCCCAAGTAACACACTCTATTTTCTATTAATGCTTTTTGACAAATTCACTGCATATTAACATTCATTATTTGCTCTCTCATGCAAAATGGGCTACTGTTTCTTCATCCCAGTAAGTTTTCAACATGAACTGGTTTCTAATTCAGCACTGCAGCATTCAGGGTATTGCTGATTACAGCTGATACATTTTCCAAGCACAGCTGAAGTCAGAGCAGTAAAGCAAAGGAGGGTCTCTTCCCCTGTGGCATTACTTGAGAATATACTAATGTATGTTGTTAAAGAACAGAAAACTAGGGATTTTTTTTTTAATAGACAAGATTTTTTTTTTTTGAGCCATCCAAATGGAACAGAAGAGGCTTTGAGGACTCTTGCTGCATAACTCTTCAGTGCTAGAGAAAATACACCTGATTGCAGAAAGCCCAGTGAAACAGTTCACCAGCAAAGGGTATTGATTGAAACCTTTCTATGCTGTTTCTTCAACTCAGACAAAATTCCTAGAATTAGGCAGGTTTTCTCTGTCCTACCAGGACTCAGTTCCTGCTCAGTCCTAGACAAGGCTTTCAATCTACCATTTAGGACTTTTTCTTTCCAGGGAGGCTCTAATTTTCCAGTCAGAGTATTTACTACTTCGACACAGAATGGCACTGAGAGAGTTCTACAAGTCCACCCATCCTGCCCCTGGCCTGGAGTTGGTGTCCATTCCTGAAACAAAAGTTAGTTCTCAATTTACTTTCCTGCACTGCAGTTTAGTATTACAGGTTATTGGTCAAAAGTCACTGATGTTTAAAAGAACACTGTGATAGTGTTTTAGGGAATTGCATGAAAGTTTTGTGAGGGAATGATAACTGAAGGGAGATGATTTTTACTGTAGGACTTGATACTGGCTTGGAATTTGTAAAACTTGACAATCCCACAAAAAAATGTACAAATCAGTCCTTTAAATCTATAAACCCTCTTCACCTGCAATTTAAATTACACATGAAAAGCACAGCTGCAGTAATGGAATACGTATCTGGGCATTTGTGGGCTCAGGTAGGAAGTTTAAGGATGCAGGTCTGAGGCAAGGAAAGTAAGTTTGCACTAGTTCCAAACTCTCAGTAAAAGCAAAAGTTACTAAACTGTTCTTTAAGTATCTTTCCTAATTTAAACTGCAAAATAAAGCCTTTCTGGCAATCCTTTTCATAGACAGCTCATTTTAATTAATTCAGACTTGTTTTGCTTACCTTCTGGTCCAGAAATATGACAGCAATTAAGCTTTCAGTGAGGTATGTAAAGACCAATAACTTACACTCAAAACAAGGTGTAACTTTTTCTTATGTAGGTGACTATAAAGTTGAAATGTTTCCTCTTTTGGAATCTTGGGTCATTATATATAGTATTAAACAATCAAAAACATAAATACAAAAAGTTTTGCTTTTCAAGTACTTTATGTTCAGCCATTTTAACTGACTGAATTAAATTTAACTTTTCTCTGAGAAATGAAAACACCTCTAAAGGGAAATGCTCAATCTAAGTTGATCCTTGATCTCAAGAATTACTGTAACACTAACTCTTGGACAATCTACTTCATCACATTAATGCAGAAGGCAACTCCTGAGACACCTACAGAGCCTATAGGTAATTGTTTATGTTCTCTCAACTGCAAATTAGGCTTATTTATACATATGAAAATGCACTCTAAGGTAACAGATGGGAGCTTCTGTGGGAAATATGCACATAAATTTTAGGTTTCATGTGAGCTGTAGATGAAAACAAGCATACTGCCTCAGACTGAAATCTCCCAGCTGTATTGATTTTTCAGAATGGAACACGACTAGAAGTTATTCACAGATGCTCCCCTCCTGCAGCAGCAAGCTGCTCTCGCTCCTCTCACGGGAAAAGGTGCACTGAGGAGAAGAGCTACTGATGAGCTGGGGGGAAAAAAGCTATTCCAGGCATGAGCTGCAATGGATCTGACTGCAGAAAGAAGGAGAAAGATGGAAGGAAAGCAATTGTTCAGAAGTAAAATTCTCCACTATGTGACCTGTCTTAAACAACTCTTCTGTAACACACAGCAAAAATAACCATCTCCTCTGCCTCTCCTGCAGCCCAAACACTTCCTTCTTCATTGCCTAGTTCCCTGCAAGCTTCCCAAACTCTTTGTAACGAGGCTTTCTGCTCCCTATCCCAGTCCCAGTGCCCACTGCAGGTTCACTGCAGCTCACAGGGTGCATATTCCCTACCTGAGCTCAGAGGAAAACCGAGGATCAGGGGCTGACCCCAGGCAGGCTGTCAGCCACACCAAAACAGTTTGCAAAACAAACCCAATCCAAAACCCCCACAACTGTCTTCAAGTTGTCTTGTCTCCCACCTTCACAAAGTAAAAGGTTCCTTGCAAGGTTGCCAGGAAGTTTTTAAGAAGGGACTGTGCAGCTGAGCATGTGTGGTAGGAAACATTGAGATAACATTGGAGAACCATGTATGTCCCAGGTTTGGTAGGTTCATGGAAAGAAAATCCAGAAAGAAAATTCATGGTATTGGTGATGTTTTGTTTTGTTTTGGGTTTTTCTGTTTGTTTGTTTTTAGATTCATGACCTCCACTGGCAGGCAACCCAGCAACTGAACAAGCAGGGATGCACACTCTGAGTTAACCCCCTGGACCTTCAGGCATCAATCAGTAACACTACTTGGTAACTTTGTCAGTGGGATGTCCACATGTAACCCACAGCAAACAGCTCTAACAGTCTGAAGGAGTTCATGATCTTAGGACAAAAAAAAAAAAAATATTCATCAGCAACAATTTCTGAGTAGGAGCATTTGATATAGTCACAACACCCTGCCAAGGAAGATTTACTTCTTTAGTGAGGCACAGGATTGCAAATGCTGAAATTGTGTCTCCTGGGCATTTGAAGTCTACCTCTGCAAACTCTTAGTTTACTCAACTAGCAAAACTAAAAATAAACCCAAATATAAACGATGTGGCAGACTGACATTGACAGATCCCAAAATCCAATGCACATCAATGCTGACCTAGAACAACCAAAGGAGCACATTGGCATTTCACAACCCAGATAATCCTGTATGCCCTATATAAGAGAAATGCACTGTACTGGCCCTAAGTTGTGAAGAAAACCAACAGTCATCATTGTCATCACAATTCCAAGCCCTTTTTCTCTTACTGCATTACTCAGACAGAAATGAAAACCCTCTGCAATTCCTCCCAAGGTTATTCTGCACACACCCACACAAGAGAATTCCTTTGGGTACAGGTCTGATGTAGTTATGAATCACACAGTTTTAGAGACAACCAGGAGACCCTCAAGAGTTGGTACATGCAGTTGGAATAAACACAGATCAACAAGAGTTTCCCCTCTAACTCCACTGTGACAGGGACTGAGTTCTGACCTCAACACACTCCAGGGCTATCACTGGGACTCAACATGAAACCTGGTGCTTGTTCCCACTTCCAGTACAGGCCCCACACCCAGAGACTTCCTTTCTGGTCTTATTTATACCCATGGATGAGACCCACACACTGGATCAACTGCACAGAGTCAGTTCACAGTGGTTCTGAAGTGTACAGAGCTGTTACAGCTGGAGTAGGGAGAAACTCCTATAGACAGAGTGATTCAAATGTTCCTACTGCATAGTCCTTTACATTTTCCATCAGACAAGCAGTTCTGACAGGCCCTGAAGTTTGCAGCTGGAAGCCTCAAACAGGCAACAACTAAGATACAGTGAAGTGATGGCTACCAAGTCATCATCTTTAAAAGCACAAGCCACAAATGTAAATCCTGTAACTTCATGTTCAGACACCTGCAAATGCCAAGCAATTTGTGAAAATTAGCTGTAAGATGGGCCCTGACTGTAAAAAAAACCCAGGGGATTCCTTTTGTTCACCTTCAGCAGGCAAAAAGACGGAGGACAGGACAAAGGGAACTCTTTTGCACGAAAAATTCATCTTCTGCAAAGCATTGAACCTGAGTTCTAGATTTGGATTTTTATAAGAAGTTTTATGATTAGCATCACACTGCAAAATTGTCCTTCAATTCTTCAAGAAGATATCAAGTGATAAATTAATATACTCCTGAATATTCAGATGATCAGATAATCAAAATTGCTCATCTCAGAGGGATCATTAGGAAGTGCAGCTCTCATTTCTAAATTGTAACTTCCAACCACTACTGATCATTTTAGTGAATATACCCAGCTATTATGTTTATCCCACAGCTTAAGTCATCTCCCACATAAGTGAAACTGGAGGATACAACAGTCATGTCCTCAGTGGTGCAGTTATACATGAACATAAAGAAAACCAAAGTTATTAAAAACATCAAATAACTTTGATAAACGGAATTTATAAAAGGGGAAATAGTTTCTGTGAGCTAAGGCATGAAGTCATGCCATTAAGTATAAAGTCACACCCATTTTCAGTTTTAAAACCCCTGGTTTAAAATAAACCTAAAATTGAGCCATAATGTTTAGTTATTCTTAATGTTTTTCTTCCACCCCTTCCATTTCCATTGTTTAAGTATACAGGATGTATGGTAAAATATGACAAAAGAAAGATGTTTTTTAAGTGAAAAGTACTTCCTCTGAACTAAAATATGAGTTAGTTTTTTGCAGAAATCCACTCTCTCCTTCTGAGTGCAAACTTTACCACATCTCCACACACTGCCCAAAACCTTGAGCATGCCTCTAAAGGAACTTGCATACTTTATAAAAGACTGTCTTTTGTTTAGCCAGCCTTGACTACATGTGTTTACTCTATGCCAGCATTTAATCAAAGTCTGGAAACAGATAATAGTGGTGAAAACAGGCTTGCACAAAATGCAGCCAGGGAAATTTAAAAAGGGGAAGAAAAAAAAAGAAAAAAAAGACCTCTATTTTTACCTGAGGTCTTAATTCACATTAAAATCAAAAGTGAAACACTACACCTTGCCACAGAATGCCTGGCTAATCTTTAGGGTAGCACATATGAAAAAAGCACGATTCCTTTACATATCTTAACAGAAAAAGCCCAGAGAAATTGTCCCATATACCACAGACACGCTGCTCCAAAACGGGCTCCTGAAGAAGATAATTTTTAATTCTTAAGAAACAGGAACAGCTACAACCAGAAGTTTTACTTTGCTGATGCTTGCGTGCCTTCCCTCGACTCAGCATTATGTAAAACCCTTGAACACAACATGCTTAGAGCAATCTCACCCCGTAATCTCCAGCAGAGAGCTAAAGGATGCAAGAGCTTTTTTTTTGGTTTTTTTTACAAAATCTGTCTCCAAGCCATCAGCTAAATATTCCACAATCCATGGGTAACTGTCTGAAATGAAACAGCAGGCTGGATTTGGGACCTTGCAGCTTTCACCAATTATTTATATAGTCCTGAAGATCAGCTTGAATTCTGCAGATGTTGCTGCCTGAGTTCTACACCAGAGAGAGCTGCAGCTGGAACTCTGGGGAGGGGAGAGCGAGAGGGTAAAACCATGTTGGGAGTCAATTGTAGGAGACCAGGAGGACATAATGAAGTAGAACCTCTTGCCTGAATAACCTCCTCAGGTACAGCCCTGTGGTGTATCAGGAAGGTCAGGCATAGCTAGAAACCACAGAAAGAGTACTGGAGTCCAAGATAAAGGTGGAATGTAACAACCGGGAAATAATATCAGAATATTCACCACTTTGATGCGCCTTGGCACAGGAATCCAGTGAAGAACAGAGCCCTGAGGCTCTTCATTTTGCAGGGAAAGTGAAAACTTCTAATGCTGCCACAAGAAATGCAAAAGTATTTTAAGGAAAGTCACTGTAACATGAAAAGGAGAAAACAGTCATCCAACATTTTCATGCCCTATTCTCTACACCCTGTCTAAAAAGCCAACTCCCACACACAAAATAAGAGAAGGATGGACTCATGTTTTACAAGACCAATTAGAAACATAATAATGCTCACCATTTTTTGTTACATATTTAAAATAATTAAGCTCTGGAAGTTACTAGACTTCCAGATACCCATCCCCAGTATAAAGCAGCAGCTTGTGCCCTCAAGGCAAGCTCCATGTAGACCAGCCCTGCCTGTGTTCTCTGATGAAACACAATCACTCTGAAGGAACTGTCACCATTAATGTCACTATAACAAGTGCTTCTGACATGTCATCAACTTGAATTGCCAGATCTGAAAGCTAAATAAAGCTAATTTCACTGTTTGCTGAAGAAGCGTTTATTATAAAACTTTTAAAACAAAATAACCACCGGGCAGGTGCTATTTAGTTCCCAGTCATGCCTATTCAAGGAAGCATTCAAGTACCAGTTTAATGCTGGTTACACGCCCTACAATGAGCTACGGATGTACAAGTGACAACTGGCAAGTGCTCCTACTTTTTCAACTTATACAAAGCATATGAATCATCATCCTATCATGCTCAGCCAGAGCCAAATGTTGTTTATTGTTTCAGATCTCTTCCTAAAACTTTTTTTAATAAATCATTATAGAAGCCTTTCCAAAATTTAACCACATCTCAGCTGCCTTCCCTTGCCCCATACCCTGTTACAACCTGTGAGCAATGAAACACCTGAGGTTCTGCCCCATCTCTGAGACTGTACATGCTTGAAAAAGCATCTTGATTCTCAGTACATAAATTATAAATCCCAGAACGTTGGGATAAGCATTACATGTCACCTGTGCTGGCTGGCAAACTTGCTGTCCAGAAGGTACCAGAGCTGGGTAACAGGTTCTCACCTTCTATTTGTACTGTGACTGACAGTCATGCCTTGAGGGAATCCTTTTCACTGAACCTAATTGTTTTACTGAAATGCTGCCAGACACCTCCATTACACCCCTGATGTGCCAGGGGGAATTATAGCTTTTATTTGCACTTCCCTGAAAATAGCTCAGTAGTGCATGCCAAGATGGGGATCCTGACATTATTCTCAATTTGAAGGAGGCAAGCTATCAGTTATCTTTAAACAAAGCACTGTTCTTCTTCCTCTTAAGAAAAAAAATTATTCTACTGTTCCATGAAAGGGACATTTAACTGTAATTACTACTCCAAGGGTATTCCAGACAAGAACAATCTTTTGTAAAGCCCTACATTTCCTGCCACAAGCACACAAAAAGGAGGGATCAGTTGAGATCCCTGTTTAAGAACTTCTTTGTTAAATAGTTGTTAGTTGTTCTTTTTATGTAGATATTGTTTGTTCTCATCTTTTAATGTGAACCAGAAGAAAACATCTTTAAAATGGGAAGCACTGCAGGTGTTATAGTGCATTTCCATACACCGTGCAGCTACATTAAACAATGGATTTCATAGCATGATCCATATAAAACATGTTCCTTTTAGCAATTAAAACATCTATTCAGGTGATAATCAGAAAATACATTTATGCATAAGACAATGTCAGTGCTTCCCCCCCCACAACAGTACCTCACATACCCATAACCAAATATTTTCCTGTAGTCTCACCAGTGCTGCCATTTTAACTTTGATGTTATAGAGAGAACTAATGTTATTTCTCATTAATAATGAATAGCAAGGGAAATAATAAGGGGAAAGTATAACAAAGACAATAAAAAGAGGCAAGAATATTATTTCTGGGCAAAACCATCTCATTCAGAAGCACCCACTTGCAGGACTGACTTTGCACACTGCAAACATTCTCAGTTTTGTCTGTCTTCTACAGACACACTCTGGTATTATTCCCATACGGGGCACAAATTTTCTCCCCTTGAAAGGCATAACCACCACACAAAGAGCTCTGTTTGCTTTTTAATTTTGCACACATCCACTGTTGCATCAGCCAGGTTCAGTTTGTTCGGCCTTCTTTCAAGGTTGTTTGCTTTGTTTCATGTTTCAAAGCACAATGATCTTCCCTCATACTGTGTTGTGCCCAGTGGTTCTCCTGAGTTGTGCTTACCCTCCTCAAAGCAAAGAACACAAAAAAAGTAAATCCAATGATGAGATACAAAACCTGGTTGTTGTGTCACTATGTTGAAGTCTTATGTTACTAACACATAAAATTTCTGATTCATGTTAGTTTGTGTCACAGATGATGTCACAACTTCCCCTACACAATTCAGTAAACTGGTGTTATGCAAGAATAACTTAAAATCAGGAATGGGATTTATTTCTAGTCTTTCACAGACCAGTGACACAGAGATAAACACTCTTACAAATATAAAAGGAATAAATATTTTAAATCAAAAAGCATCATCCAAGATCCCAGGTATTTTCTGCTTTTACTGAATGACATGCATAGCTACAATTTAACTCACAGTGGATTAATGCAGCCTCACATCAGGAGTTCTTTATAGAATAGCATGCTGACACTTGCTAAATAGCTTACACCAATACTGGTATCATTTCAATATATTTTGGCACAAATCTCAGCTCAATTATCTACCCTAGCAGGGAAAACACCACAAGTGTTCTAGGTTTCTTCTCAAAGCACATACAACTGACATAAATCAGGGAATCAACTGAATAAAGGTTCCCATTGAAGGGCACAACTGTGCCTTAACAACTCCTTAAGGGGAGGAGAAACAAACACTCGTTTGGTTCATTGTTTTGCTTGTCCTTTCCAGCAATCAAAGGTGTTTTGTCCACAATGAAAGGCCCAACCAAACATTAGAGAAGGAGAGCACTTCATTACTCACACATTATTTCGTAGGTGCTTCTTGCCATACTGATGATTCAGACATAAAAATCAGGTTACTTGAACAGCCTTACATGTCTACATGAACAGATTACCTGCCTACTGGGAATACTTGGGAATGTAAAATTAATATTCCAGCACAGTATTCTATTAGGGCACTGGTTCTCAGTTGGGATTTCCAGCTTATTTACCTGATAGTCTTTTTGCAGTGGCAGGTAGTTCACAGTTCATCACTTAAAACTTCATCAGGGCAGCTCCCAAAAGAACCAGAGCAGTGAGATTTTAATCAACATGGCAGGTGTTCATGGCAGAGGAAAATACAGATCTTCATACATCTGCTGAGGTCAATAAGAGACTGTGCTCACTGGACTAACTTGGAAAAACCAGGAAATGTTAGGAAGTGCCAGATGAGAAAGTATGTCGAGTCAGTGATCCCCCCCCCCATCCCCTAAAAAGACTAAAATCATACAATTGACAGAAACCACTTTTCTGACAGCATAAATAATAAGATCCTCTGCTTCATTCTGTCATAACTCTTTGGCAAGTCTCTTCTTCCAAATCTGGATGTCTGCTAATGTGAACCATTGCAGCCCTAAAACATTACCAAGATACACAAAAATTGTGTATGAGCAGAGAGTACATGGAATTAGGTAACGCTGCAGTGCAGTTCATGCCTGAAATTACAATAAAGGAAAAACTGCTGCCATTCCCAAACCACAGATGAAGTTTAGGAAAGCAGATTTACCATCCCTTGGACAAAGTGCAAGTGTGACCTTCAGAGCTCTTGGTACCACAGAGGATCAAAGGAACCCCCCATACCCTTCTCAAAGTCAAACCTGCAACCTTTCAAATCCCTCCTCTTCACAGAAATACCTCATTACCAGCACCACTTTTTGAGCAAATTTATCACTTAGCAGGATCACTTAACAGTTAACCACATCTTAAAGAACAGAAAATAAATACATCAATAGAGGATGACACCACAGATGATACACACTTGTATTAGTTGTTCATAGCTGAGCAACTATTTACACACCAGTGTCTGCCTTTGTAATGTACTTAAGTCCTTAGAGGATTACAAGTTTACCTACATGTCCATTTGGCCACTTAGGTATTTATAAAGTTCCAGGTTTACTATGGGAACTGTTAAGTTTGAAAATCAGTGTCTGACATTGAGCTCATGTTTAACTTGGACTAAAACCAGCAACTGAGAATGTATGGAGGTTTTTTCAAAAGCACCACTGAAAATAAGAGATTACACTGCTCGCTTGCTGACTTGCTAGATAAATGTTAATCTTATTTGCTGACTTGATAGATGTTTCTTACTGTTTTGTTCTCTTTGCAGCATGTTGATCTTCCCTTTGGAAAAAATACGGGGAGAATTCTTCAAGTTTTCTGTCCAAAACAGCAGACAAAGCACAGCTGCCATTCCAAGGCACTTCCAATGAAATGAGGCAGGAGGCCAACTCTCACTTTTAGCAGAGGCAGACCACAGGCAACTTATCTGAGGCCCTGAGGGCTTCTGTGTGCCAGTCAGACTAAATCAGATGCAGCAAAAGAGCAAAGGAATGTAAGAGACAACTTTAACTCAGAATATCTTTCCAAAGCTCTCCCATCAAAGTAGGACTAGAACAGAGAGAGTGGCAGGATGGGGAGGGATGAGGGGAAATCAAGGCACATGATGTGAAGAGCATAAAGCTGGAAGTAGATGGTGGTCCTCTCAAAATCAAAAAGCAAAACCCCAGCTGATAAAAGAAATGAGAGGAGAAAAACTCACCAAAACTGGCTTTGCTGATGCACACAGAAGCAGTTCCAGGAGTTCTGGCTGTGTGACACAACTTTGTTTTGTGACTCTGCACATGCTCTCTTCAGTAAATCAGTGAAAACAGAAACATTGAGTGATAATTCTTTGCTATTTCAGAGGTTAAGCCATGGACTTCAAAAAGAAACTGGTGCCTATCAAGGGATTCACAAAACTACCGTACCTTTTTCCAGCACTTCACACCTCCTTATTTAATGACATGAGCACAAAGAACCAGAACATGCATCTGGTTTATTTTTTAAACTGAGATGTATCCTTTTTACCTCACTCCCATTGCAAAAAAACAGGGGTCATCACACAAACACTCAAAACAACACTAAAACCAAGGATGCTGCTCTGACTTTTTTCTTCTCTCCAAAAATCACAGCTAGGAGGGTCTTAGACTTTTTTTATTATTATTTTTACATCTGCACTGGCCTTTTCTTTCTCTGCAGTGACATTAATAAGCACTTTTTAACCAAATAATAGGCCTCTGTAGATCCTTGAAAATGAAACAGCTGTAAGAACTAAACATATTAGAATTCCAGTATTAATGAAGTCAGGAAGAAGTCTGAATTGCCTCAGGGAAGAAGCAGGCTTGGTCTCTTTGAAACAAAGTTTTATCCAATTTGCTGTTCAATCTTTTTTGGAGAAAGTATTATAAACAGTTCTAACCAGGTGTTGCAGACCATATGTAGCATTAATTAGCACATCATTTGAACCTTCCTGTCCAGCCACAGCAAATTATGAGTAAAAAGGTTTTGCCTGTTTCATGAAAGTATTTTAGGAAGAATATTCCATTCCTTCAAGGATGCCAGTTTGGTTCTTTAAACACAGCCAAAGTCCTCTTTGCTAATATTCTGCTGTATATTATACCCTGCACTTGGAACAGAACCTCCCTTGGGTACTGAGAATACATCCTTACCCAGCTTGAATCTGCACAAAATCTATGGATTCTGGAAAGCATTACCTTCTGTAGCCTTTAAGAGCTATTCAATAATAAAATCAAATTCTCAGTGATAGTAACACTCACTTCCAATTGCTCAACAAGGCCAGATGAAGTATGTTGGCTCTAAAGAATCTTTCATAGCTGAAGGCTCTGTAAGCTCTGTGAGCAGACACCTGAAATCATCCCTTCCTCAGGACAGCAGTGAAGAACAACACTGTACACAGGGAGAGATTTTCAGCATTCAGAAGGATATTTATTGCTATCTCTTGGCCTTATTCTCTGTCTCACTGAGTTTTTGAAACTCTTTCTCACAGCTAAAATCAGCCACAGATGGAAAGTGGCACAATCTACATTGCTGCTGCTCTTGAGGCACTGGGCAGCTGCTGGGGTCCAGGCCCAGGGCTGTGCTCCCATTTGTGCCTGTGCTGCTCCACACCCCACCTGCAAGGAGCACACCCTACAGCCACCTGACCTCCCTTTCCTGCTCAGGTCTCCATCTGGAGGGAAATAATTTGCTCCAGATACAACCTCAGGAGTGAAGTAACACCAACAAAGTGTGGAGAGACAAGAGACTGGGACCAGGACCCTGAAATGAAGTTATAAGTGCCTGAAATCCAGGGAAACACTTAGATAAGTGTGGGGGGTTTTTTTAAATATATCCTTCCCCAGATATGAGGAAACATGATTCTTCTCCATCTCTTCACAGACATCATTCCATCAGCTTTTCTCCCTCACTAGAAAGAAAATATCATTGTACTTAGGCAGCAATTTCTAATTCCTTGACCTGGTTACATACAATAATCAGATTATCATTACCTTGCTATATTCACTATGTACATATTAGCTCATTACATCCCCTGTGTGTCATGGAACTCACTAGAAACCCTTTCTCCAGAGCCCAAGAAAGAAATAAGGGATTTTAGTCTATGAAGCAAAGTTTTGAATGAGAATCACAATATTCACCAAGTCAGTTCTCAGGGTCAAAGACAGCTGGGTGGTCTAGAATACCTGATTATTTACAGACACAGAAATACCACCAGAGAACGATAATGGATGTTGGTGAGACTGGACCAAAGAACGCACAGGGGTCTCGCTGTTATAGATACTGTAACCTTCCAATCATGGAGCTCCATGGCTGTTAATGGATTCTCTTTTTCCCTAATAAAACAGGATGACAAGCAAAGTGAACTATTTTTCCAAGTGGAGAGCATGTCTTCATCACGTCTCTCTTGAGAATTCTGATGCTGCCGGAGGCACAAAAGAATAAAATACAGAAAGGCAGGAATACCCAAGGAATAGTCAAACTCTTCTGATTCAAGTAAAGAGGTAAAATTCACATTTCCCCAGGAAATATAAGTATTTCCTTTACCAGGAGATAAGGCTTTAAAAACTCTAAGAACATGGTTCTCTATATTCCTACAAGAATCCCAAGGTCAGTCTGTCTTTCCAAGGCTGATAATCTCAGTCCTTGACTGTCTGACAAGCAGTACATCAGGATTCTACTCATCCCACTTCATCTTTGCCAAATCTAACATTTATATAAGCCTGGCTAGATTTGCATTGTATGGCTATCTGAAGATTTTTGGAAATGTAAAGGATGCAGAACTAGAAAGAACTTTGTGCTGCAAGCCCTCATCCTTCCTCATTGACCAGCTTCCATCATAACACTAGCTGGCTTCTTGCCATTCCTGAACCTCTTAATTTTCCTTCTAAATACTACTGGCTTCTTTCAATTTCTAACCTAAATTATGCCCACCTCAGTTTGAGTCTTCTGTTGACTCATTTGATGTTGTTTAATCAGCTTTTGTTCATCCTGTATCCAGCTCCCATATCCCCCTCGCAGGCTCATTTTTACCAGATTAAACAATACCAGCCCACCTCATCTCCTGCAGGTGAGACTTTCACTCCCTGCCCACTGGAGTAACTAATTTCTATGTCCATTACAGGATTAGCCAGGGCTTTTTAGAATGTGGGAGAATAACTGCAGACAATATTCTGGAAATTTTTGCATTTCCTTTTGTCTCTATTTCTGACAGCAGCATTGACAGAAACAAAATACAGGAATATCCTGCCAGCTTCTGCACCAGAAACAGTTGTTGCACGCAACCAGTTTTTAGCAAGATGCTACAACTAGGTCCTGTTAAACTTAATGCCATTCTTGTTTTTCTCAATTATTTTTTCTAAAATGTCTATTTTTGCAGCCTTAAATATGATAAATTTGTTAACTGTGTGAACTACAAAGTTAAGCTAGAATGTTTTAACCTATATATTTTGGTCCTGTAAACAGGAAATCCATGTTTGGGGTATTTTTAAATTGAAATAAAGTGTAATCCAGTGAATTAACCATAGTTCTTTTAGCTGTATTCTTATTCTCAGAAAATTTCTCTTTCTAGCCAACAGACATAACTAATAATCAAAACCTGGAATAAACAGCCACTGTGAGCAGCACAGAGATTTTAATCCTATCCACCCAGTCATGGAGAGAACTGCTAAAATCTGGGTTAATCCTTCCAATCCTTAGTCAGAAATTAAAGTCTGTGCAGTTGAAATAGTATGCCAGAATTAGATTTGCCTGTGGTAAGGATTCGATTAAGCCAAAAATTAAGATCTGAAATAGCTTCTGTAAAAACCAAAGTAGTGCATTTCTACTGACAGATATTTTAATCCAGAAGAGTCATTGTACTGAGACCAAACTCATAACTTCTCTCCACAGGAAATTAATTTGGGATAAATCCCAGACACAACGATTTTCATTGGGGGGGCGGGGGTGACAGGCAGGGGACGGGGTGGGTTTAAAAAAAAAAGACCAAACAAAAAATAGCTTTCCTCCAAATTATAATGGCAAGCACTGGACTGGAATGCCATGAATAAGTTACAGTGTCTAGTTAGGAAAGCCACAGAAATAGAGATAATTACTTACATTGCCCTTTCGATGAATCAGATTTTCACAAACACCCCGATGGCAATTTTAACTTTTTTTATTTGTTACTGCACTCAAAAAAATGACATACCTATTAGATATAAAATATGCATCTCATATCTGTTTATCTCTGTTGGGCAGGGGATTGTTTTTATTTTTAGCAAGCTGAGAGATAACACATCAATGCGGAAAATTTTAAAAATGGAGAAGTGAAGTTCCCACTCTCCCAGGAGCCATTTCCCTTGAAGCTTCTTCATCATTTGATTAAAGCCTTGCAAGAAGCTAAAATATAACAAATAGTGTGTATTTGCTGCTGCAAGTCTTCAGGCTTGTGTATAGAACAATTGACATCAAGGCTGAAGTTTATGGCTGTTTTTTTGATGGAGTTATGTGGGAGATCAAGACCCAGAACACCAGTGCTCCCCTTGAGCCCACGAATGCCACGTCTGTGCGCTCGTGTCACACTGTGAAATCACCACAGGAGGCAAAAGCAAAGCAGCAAAACTCTCCCTTACAAATATTTAAAGGTCTATAGTAACAGAATAATAGAGGGAGATATTTGGTTGTATTCTCCATGTCAAGATAGCCAGAGGTTTCAAGCTGTTGCATAAGCATATTTCTGTAATCTTTGTTGCTCCAAAGCTGGAAGCTTTTACTCAGGCAAGGTTCTTTGAAGTTACTTTGGGAACTGGCTCTCTGTAGATGGAAAAACAAATGATTAAACCAGCTCAATAGGGAGTCAGCCTTGCTTTACATACTTGATTTTAAAAGAAACTGAGGGAGGGAGAATTTGGGGCTTTTTTACACAAACCAGAATTCTTGTTAAGAAGGAAAATATTCCACCATCTAAGCCGAGTTAGAAAAACTATTTTAATAACAGAATTTTTTACTGGGTGGAATATGCAAATTAAACCTCTAAATGACCTGATAAGATAAAAATCTAACTATCAAAATGAAGTTTAAATAAAACTAGCCAGTTTTAAATAAAACAAGGTATTTGACCGGCAATCCAGAACATCAATTGAAAGGACACCCCAAGTACCATTACAGCCCTTAACATACCAAGTCATTGCTTTAGCCAGAGACTGCTCTTCTAAGCAGAATATGCCTTAAGTCTAATGTTGCATGGCCTTTCCACCTCAGATATTAAGAGACTGTCTGCATCTTTATCCCTGTTATATAAAGAACATACTAAGCCCCTAATTAGAAAGGCAAAACCCCTCCATTGTCTCTTTTCATCACAGCATTCAGATCTTCAGGAAAAGCAATTAAGCAAGCATTAAAGGACTAATTATTTAAAGTGTTTGCTTACTTTGCACTTGCTCTTGGTCCTTTACTCCACAATGAAATCAATCACACTGCAGCCAGGATTGCACAAGCAGGATTTCTGCTTTCCATGTGCACTTGCACATGAGCTGGATTCTATCCTTTCCCAGTGGAAGTATGCTCCTCATCTTCTAGAAATGCTTTACTGACCTAGAGAGTTTTTTTCCCCCTGCATAACTTATTTAAAACTAAGGTTTGGCATGACTATAACCTACTTTACACAGTAAAAAAAAATAATGCAGTGGAATGTGGGAAGTGAGCAAAGTTGGTTCTTATTTGGGCTTCAGTTTTCTGCTGCTTTCAGGCAGTGTTCACTGAGGTCTCCACTGCAGCTTAATAAATCAATAGGTTCTACACTGGACTAAGGATTACTGAGCTGGGCTGTTACATTTTATTACTGGCTGAAATATCTCACTATTTTAAGATCTCTGCCTCACAGTGTGAAAAAGGTAAATCACAAACCTGCTCCTCTCCAGCCAGCTGTCATTCCATACAGGGAACCAAAGAGAAAACAACTTAAACAAGCACACAAGAGTGGTTAGTAAGGCTTTCAGTGACCACTAAAGGCACACATGCTGCAGGTGACAGCTGGCTCCATATAAATTTCCCACAGGCTCATTTAAATTTTTATTCAGAGAATGTGTTTTTATGAGAATTCGGGAATTGGAAAATATCTGTGTATAGTAAGAAGCTACGGAGCAACTGTTCAGGATGTGAGATTTTTTTATTATTTACACCTGTCCTAAGTCATCTATTTAGTGTCATTTTTTCACTGATCATTGGAAATATTCCAGCTACTCTTATGCTATAACATAGTGGTGGATAGTTAAGAACAACAGGAAAGCAAGAGATTGTAGCCTAAAGCCTGTATCCTGAGAAAGGATAGAAAATGTGTGATGCTAATTTTAAAATTGTTAAGACTGGTAGCAATGACAGGATGAGTATATCTGGAACTGGATATGAAGATCTTTTTACTTAGACAACCTGAAGTGGGGAGGGGATCATGCAAACTTGTGGTTTTCCTTCCTCAAGTGAGCTTACCCTGCAAAGAGCCTTGTCTGGCTCCTCCCTGTGCTCTGTTCTCTGAAGACACTGCTCACTTTCAGCCTCCTGATACAACCAGTCATTTAGACAACATCAGCATTTATGTAATTCATGATCCAGAACTGTGTTCAGTGCATATAATTACAATTTAAGTAGTAAGTCCCAGTGAACATGAGTCTCAGAATAGTATTTTTAAAGCAACAGCAAAACACATTCATATACAGAGGAGACTGCAGAATCAGCAACTTACTCTGTGGGAATTTGCTTTCACATATCTTACCTGTCAGTCTGTCCTGTCCCCAAGTATTCTTGAGGCTTTAATTGGAGATGTGAAATTCAGAATAATTGAATTGAAAATAAGTTATAAAAAGGGAATTATTAATATTTTTTCATATCCCAGTTCCTAAAAAATACAAGTTAGTAGACACCTCCACAAAACACCTCAACTGAATGAAATATATATACATAGATAGAAAAGAGAACATCTATTACTACAAATGAAAGAATTATTAAAAAAGAATCTTTCCATTTTCTATAGAAATTGATGTTTACATAGAATGACATCAGTAGCCAGCCAAGTGCACAGCAAAATAAGGGGAGGATTTCATAATTTGGAAAGCCTATAGACTGATCTTGAACCAGAGGTTATAAAGGAAAAAAAAAAAGCAGTAGGGAAATTTTAAATTGCACTAGAATGGACACAAGTAGACATTCTGATACATCAATTTCCAGATACTTGACTACAGCCCAGACTCTAACCAGGAAAAGCACATGTCCCCCTGTACAAGTAGGTAAAGCTGCTTAATGAATGCAGCAGGAATGACTTAGGACTGAAGAATTGCCCCAAATCTGTAAAAACTGTTCAGAGTTTTGAATAATTCTGGTTTTCTCATGCTACTTTCTTCACAAAGGTCAGTTCCTCAGCAATTTTTATTCCTGGTTTACTACCACTGCAGCTCTCTACCAACCTCACCTGGTTCAATTTCTATACCTTTCTCTATTTTCTGCTCATTTCATAGAAACAGGCTTGGCTTAAATTTATAACAGTTTACATTATTCTTGCAATCCAGAGAATTTTAATTTGCTCCAATTAATCATATTTTAGCCCAGCTGTCATCTGTGCTCTGTGTACACTGAAAGAGTCCCATTATTTCTAATATTCAGTGGTACATAATTTTAAGCAGAGAGGTGTATTCTCTCCTACCCACCCTTGCTTCTACTAGAAGTGAAGGTAATAAAAGGGGGGAAAAAAGCCACCCTACCTCTAAAATGACAGTCAAGTATAAAGCAGAACAGCAAACAGATGGGATGCAGATGAGGACATCACAGGAGGATGTTTGGGAGCAGCTGTTGGGTGAAGGAGGTTTGCACACAGAATGGGCTGGGTAAGGAAAAGGCAGTCTAGGAGCAGGTGAAGAAAGCAACTTTTTCTTTCTACAGCTTCTGTACCAGTTCATTGTTACACTGTTAAGGGATAGAGCTTAAAGTTCTGCATGCTAAGCAAATATCTTTCTCTAGAACCCAGATCCCACAACAGGAAACCTCAGCCTTTCTGCAGACAACAGCAGCTAAAATGCAGAGAGAGAAAGGAGAGGAGGGGGTGGCAAAGAGATAAAAACATCGCAAAGGACGGGGTTAACTTGTTTACTACAAAGATAATGTGACTATTGAAAATAACACAGACCATCCTAAGTGGTGTTTGACTAGAACACACACTTCTCAAAGTTTTTGCATCTGTTTTCTTATGATGAATTCACAAGCCTTCTCATCCCAATTAGGTACTTCATTCAGCTTTGATGCCTCTGCCAAACACAATTTACTCAGAACTCTTAATTAGCCTCACATACAAAAAAATAATATGTAATTTGTCTGGTAATTATATATTTCTGTAACTACTAAAAGCAACTTAGAACACAACACCTTAATTCTATTTTCTGTTTATTCAATTATAACTGTCATTCCTAATTGTATTGCAAACTGTCGAGTTGAAAGGTGGCTATAAAATCCCTGCTCTTTCAGAGTGGTTCCACAATATATAGTGTCTCCACTAGACACAAAAATCAATGTAGTGAAAACAAAGCAGTCCTAGTGCTAATTCTGATCATGTGGAAAGGCAAGCTGGACAGCACAAATAGACAAAACTCTGTATCAGTCAGCTTACTGGTAGAAATCTTGAACCAAAAGTTATAACATTGAAAAAAAAACCCCAAAACAAAACCAAAAAAACACCCACACCATTGTCAGGAAAAGGAAACAAAAGGAAAAGACAGGCAGCTTCCCACACAGCAACCCTTTGAATGAAATGTGTTTGTAGGAATATCTTGCTCCAAGATGCACAAAAGACAGGCTATAAATAGGTACAAACACTGAGCAGAGGCCATGGAGCAAGACCAGCATTGATGTTCTGAGTTGAGCTGCAGCAAGTAACTTGTGACAAGCAAACACTCCAGCCCATCTTCATTAAAAGCCTAAAAGGAAATTACTTTCCCAAACCTGTGATGGAGACAGGAAGCCTAAAACACTGACTGAGAAGTCAGCTGGGAATGAAGCACCTCCAAGAGAGCTTAGCCAAAACCCAGATCAAGGGATATATAATTTTCAAGTTGAAAGGTGTATGGTCTTGATCTGAAAAAATCTATTTTATCCAGGCTACTCAAAGGTGTGTGTCTGGAATCCTATTGGGAAATTATACTGCTGTCAGCTAATTCTGCAGCCAAACCACTGTTACCTGTAGGCTCCATCCTGAGGAGTAGGAAAATCAACGTATTTTAAAAATATTAAAAGCATGAAGATTATAACTTTTTATTTTCTCACCTCTCCACTTGGAGTCTGGGAGAAAGGAGGGAGAAGAACATGCACATACATGAAAAAAAAAAACCAGACCTCATTTTCCTCATGCCCAAATATGAAACAAATTACGACCTCCAAAACAAGTGGAGGGTATTTTAGATCTGAATGCAGAATATTACAGTGTTTTGATCTAATCTTAACCAAAGCCCTCTGATGTGCTTCTCAGTGTGTTACAGCCAAAAGAAAATGCATTTCTGCTTGGAATTTGTCCCGTCCAAATATAGGTTAATCTTGCTAAGCAAGACTGACAAACCTAAAATCCAGTGGAGTTATTGCCATGCTCTAGAAGTTTATGACCAGTTTCTGATCTCAGAAATGTTGCTGGATTTCCTAGGTCAGTTTTAGTTCAGTTTCCATAGCTGTTGAGGAAGGGAAGGGATTACACAAACTGTCTAGTTATATACATTTATGAATGATTTCTTTAATGTGCATGCAAAGCTTAAAGAGTCAGTATTCAAAGAAAACCTTAGTCACTAATTTGGACTAGAAACTGTTGCCTTTTCAAGAGGTTTGAATCGTTCACAACGGTTTTCCTCTTCCCTAAATAAGAGAATTTGTACACCTAGAACCTCCTTCTTCTTGCAAAAACTCAGGGGTTTTGATCACTTAAGCTTCATATGCGTGGCAGGTACAGGGGAAATTGCTGTTGGGAAAGGTGAGATAACATTAACTGATATCACAAACTTGCAGCTGCTGGACACCAAGCAAACTCTATCTTCAACTTGAAATATCATGTTTGCATATTAGGAAAGAGCACTGTTTTCCTGTTGGTTGTTCAGCTTTTATACTACGTCTATAGTATAACATATAATACATACATTTCTGGGTTTTATTCTAGATATATACTAGATCTTCTGCACTCTTCAATTTTTCTCCAAAACATTTCCCCTTCTAACCAACCTTATTTCCAGCTCTGGTTTCACACAGTCTGCAAGTCTCAACTTTTCCCTGACCCCATATATGAAGTCTCAGGGCAGAGGAAGATACATCCTGCATTTACAGAGGAGCACAAAACCCTTCTCTAGAAAGAGTGTGGAGAACCAGAGCATAATCCCTGAGCAGTGTGGCCTCTCCAGGGCCATGAGAGCCCCAGTTGGGTCCATCTCAAGAAGTCAGAGGGGCCCTCGGGTGGAGGGTGAGGACACACTGTGTAACCAGAGCTCTGCACTCAGAGCCGTGCCCAGTTTCACACACTGCCTGTAGCTCAGGCACCTCAAATGCAAGCACGGGGGTTTTCTCCTAAGGACATTAAGTCTAAATCTAATATAAATAGCCAATGATGCTGCTACAGCTTTATGTATTTATTGCAGTGAAGCGCAGAAGAAAATATCTCAAGGATTTAAACAAACAATATGGTGACAGATGGCGTGGTGACAATCCAGGCTGGGCTCCCTCAGTAAAATCCACACAACTTCATAGCTCCAGGGAAGAGTGAAGGCAGAGGAGGAAGAGGGAGGAGGGAAGAGGAGAATAAAAAAGTACATGCAAAGCAGATGACCACAGATTTGTAAAAAATAAAAAACAGCCACAGGCTGCAAAGTTTCTGTTCATCTGTACAAAACCCTTTGTACCATCACCAGTGTAGGCAGATCTACCCCAGATTCTTCCAAGCAAGACCAAAAGAATTACAGAGAAATACTTCAAATTAAATTGTTAGTTCAAATAACTGACAAAAACACACTAATAAGCTGTCTAATCAAATAATCTAAGCATCCTCTCAAAAATAATTAGTAGATGAAACATGAAATGTGTTTGACATTATATAAAGGCCCTTCTGTTCTGTTCACTGCATAATTTTATCTTTTCAGGTAAGTTCTCTGGATATATTCTGATTGCCAGAAATGTCCTATGTGTTTTGTAATAGTCTATAATTATTTTGTAGCTTAAAGGGAATAATTTTGAATTTTGTATTTGAGAATGTCCTTGGGAAAACAAATTCCAAAGATACCACCAGGAATATCTGCAAGCAGAAAATTATGCTGAAGGTCTGGTGTCCTACTTTCACAGCTCAGGAATCTGCTGTGTTATAATTAAATACAGGCAGGTAGTAGTTTGGAGGGACTGCATGGATGATCTACAGCAGTGACTTGCTAGTGGTTTTAAAACGTTGTTGCTCAAAACAAAGACACTTATGGATTTCTATTTTCAAGAACTGTAAGAACAGTTAGAAGAGAAAGAAAACAGTACCTTTGAGATGAAAAGATACTGCTTACTGTAAAGAACTAAAATCCAAGTGAAGCCAAGCACTCCTCTCTCTTAAATAAGAGTGGTTTAGAGGAACCCACCCTGGGCTCAGCTGAAACTGTCGAATCCAGCAAAAAATAGGAACTTCCCCACACTTAAACTACATGAAAAATCAACTCCAGAAGATTTCCGTTTCCTACAATCTGATTTTTAGTTATAGAAATTCCTAATCATTTCAAAATTATCCTCCTTCTACTTAGGAAAATTAAACTAAATATCCCTCCCTTTAGCTCCATAAGAGTTCAAGTCAACTCTCCCAGAAAGTCCTCCCTGCTCTCCTGCACTAAATTAAGAAGGAAAAAATTGTGTGGGTAAGAGAATAAGGAATAACATAATCGTCTCAGAAGTCAGGAAAATCCTTTAGGAAATGGAGTGGGAGAAAGAGCAGGAAAGCAAGGCTCACATCATTAATATAATGCTCCTCTGAGCAGCAGCTGCTGGAGCTTTACTTTCTGCTTGCTAGAGACACCAGTTCAGGAAAAGCAGTGTCTAACTAGCAGGCTCCATCCCAACACCTCACCCAGCACTGCCTCTGATGAAAAAAACCACAAGATATTACATCTACTCCCTTCATGAACCTGGGCAAGACAGATCTCAAGCAGACTTTTAACCATTTAATACCAGTGATTATTACATGTGTGTGTAAAAGGTATAACTGCAGATTATGTTCTAGTTCTAAATATCTTTAAGGACGTAAAAGAATCTTCCTAAAAAAGGCATATAGATTTACTTCAATGGATATGGAAAAGTAAACAGAGATTTGCAAGGAGGTCAATGCTACATTTTTACTGCAGCTCAAAATGAAAATTAGAATATCTGGAAGTTATTCTTCCCATAGGGGCGTTAGTACAGCTAGAAGAGAAGAAAATCAAACTCAATTGCTTCTTTAAATGGGTCAGAATATGGAAGTATTGTGTGCAACAGAATAGTGCAAGCTGCTATTTCTAGACCAGCTATATGAATACTGGTATTTTTGCGCTAAAGTATTTATTAACCTACAGTTTAATCTTCCAGACTTTTGCAGTAACAAAGCCAAAGCCAACATCATGCTCAGAAATACAGTGCCATACACATGCTAATACCAGTTGTCAGTAAGGGCAGGAATGAGAAGTTATTACAGAAAACTCTAAATTGAAGACTTTCTATAAGAAAAAAACCAGAACTGCTCTTACAAGCCAACAAAATGAGCTGGACAGAAATCTACAACACAACACATATGGAAGACTTGGGAATTGATGAGCACATTCCACGAAGAATTCATGGAATTCTCCTGAAAAGAATCTACAATAAAAAGTAAATCCAACAGCCCCCACACAAACACCCTGCCATTCATCACAACGATTTTGAAAGCATAAGAATTGAAGCACACCTATGCATCGTGCACAAGTGTGGGGTTTGAACCTATCTGGTTTTTTAGATGGTCACTGTGCTATGTGGACACTTGGCAAAGAAGGTGTAAGATGTGTGGAGGAACTTCAGGAGCAGTGGACAAAGTCATACAGGGATAAGGGAGTGTAAATACTCAGTACCAGAGCCAGGAGTCCAGGTGGGCTCTGATCACAGTAACAAAGCTGGGCTTAGAGCTCTGCTTTGAACAAGTGCAGCACAGTTTTTGCATCTCAGGAAGGAGCAAAAACAGAGCACCCCAGCCATACCTATAATGAGCTGAAAAAACCATGTAATGCAAACACCTGCAAGTGTTTCAGTAAAGCACCTGAAAAGTATCCACCAGAAGAACGAACAAGATTTAAAAGTGCAGTTTCACCCACTGCTTATTCACAGTTAGATGGCTTTTTTATTAAATATAATAGGACATGGGGGGCCCAACACGGGCTGAACATGAGTCAGCAGTGCACCCTTCCGGCAGCAAAGCCTAACCAGGCTGCATTAGCAGGAGCACAGCTGCTCCAGGGGAGGGACTATTCCCCTCTGCCGTACTCCCGAGGCCACATCTGCGGTCCTTTGTCCTGTTTTGGTCCCCTCATACAAGACATCAACATACCCAAGTGAGTCCAGAGGTCTAGAGGTGCAAGAAAGGGCTGAGAGAACTCTTTTTCCCCCAGGAAAGTGACAGGTAAGGAGCGGTGTAATTGCAGCCTACAACTACACTGAGAGAGCTGGACTCAGATTCACAGCAAAAGAACAAGAGCCTGTGGTATCAAGGGAAATTTTAATGAGATAAAATGAAAATATTTGCATGGTGAGAAAGGTTAAGTACTGAAACAGATTGCCCAGAGAGACTGTGGTGTATGTACATCCATAGAGATATTCAAAACTTGAATAGATGATCTGAATTCCATGTCAGCTCATCAGTGAGCCAGGGCTGGGTTAGAAAACCTACAGCAAACCCTTCTAACCTCCATTGCTCTTATAGAATTATAATATAATAATATATAGCACTTATCTTTTCAAAAAGCAATTATCTATTTTACATAGCACTTTCAGAGCTGTTTCAAGAAGTATCACTTTGCAATAGCCCTTCTGGAAAATTACCCTCACCTCTAATGCTTTTTGACCAGCACTCTAACTGTGTTTCCACAACAATAAGATGCTTCAAGCCATGTCTTTCAGAAAGATTTGTAATGAGAAGTTAGAAAGATTTAATTCTGCAATAACCAAAGGCAGTGTGGTGCAAAAAAACCAAGTATTCCTGGATGTATTTAAGATATGTAGGGGTGCTTCCCCCCCCCCCATTGACACAGAACTAGCCACATTGCCCTGTTTTTAAAAAGTATCACAAATGTTATTATAATCATAGTGTGTAGTGAAACAGAGGTAACTATGTTTGAAACCAAACACTCAAGTCAGAAAAGAGTTCCTAAGTGACGTTTGTGTTGAGATCTCTCAAATGTCAAGAGATACAAGATGAATAAACAACCAGCCTGTTTTCAGCATCCTCCAAGGGATGCTGATGCACAGCAGGTTGGCACAGATGCCCCAGACAATTCTCATCTTGTTTCAGTAGACTATCCCACATCTGAATATGTTTGACGTCTGTGGCAGAACTGGGGACCAAAGCCAAGGAGCCGTTCATCGGCAGGAGAGTTCCTGCCAACAGCAGGTGACAAAGTCAGCTGGAGGCAGAACATGTGGCACTGTCCAAAGGGTATCTCTACAGCACAGCTGGGATCAGGTAGGTGCTCTACATCCTCGAGTGTCACATTGGTTTGTTGGTAGGGCTTTGACAACTGGCGTCAGGTGACAACAGATCAGCCAGGTTCAGAAAACATTCTGGTTTTGTTGGCTTCACATGCCTATTTTCATTGTTTGAATCATGCAGTGACTCTCCTCAGATGGTGCAGGCAAACTCTGAGCAAACTGAAGCAGAGAGGAGCCAGCTGGGCCAGCCAAGGAGGCAGTCTAGACTACACAGTGCTCACTGCAGATGTTCGCACAGGGACTCGGTGCTTCGAGAGCTGCATGTCCTGCATTAATCACTGTAACTCCACATGTGGGAATCTCTCATCTTTAGAAACCGAGAACAACTTCTTAATTTTTAAAGGTATGGCTCATCATGTCAGATTCACATTGACATAGAATTTATTAGCCACAGAGAATAGGGCAAGCTTATCTCCTCTGAGTCATTCGGTGAAGTCTTCAGCAATACAAAGCATTAGAGATGAGTTCTCATTTTTGTGCCATCAGTTTAGTTCAGCTTAGGACAGTCAAGCATCATATAACAGCTACCTGGCACAGATTACATATGATAAGGACATAAATGAAATGGCCTTATTAGAGTGCAAGAGACTTCATTCAAAGGCAGGAGCGGGACCACCTTTTTTTGCACATCTCAATGCATGAGACGAAACAGAACACTTTAAACACTAATAACCTTCACAATTCAGCCAACATCCACCTGTTTCAGCTGAAATCCTGACACTGACTTGAAAGATTTTGCATTTGCAGTCCCTTCTCCTCAGACTTCATCTCTGCTGCCTTTGTGACAGCACAGTGAATTTCACCTTCAGCTCCCAGGAATTCATTCCTAAATTCATCACTACAATGTTCCAAACCCAGCTGCAAGACACTGCACATCGTAGCACCCAAGTTAAAAATTAAGATAATTCCAGTTACATGAACAAACAATTCCTTCAGCCAATTCAGGTTACTGGAGACAACACTGTTAGATTGTTTTAACACATAATAGACAATCTCGATTTCCCAAGTGGAAATCTTAGAAGGCAAATTTCATCACAAAAGTTTTTATCAGCAAACTGTGATAACCCCTAAAAATCAAAGACTGAGAGATAATAATGACAATATTAGCCTACAATAAAAACAGCAGTAGCTCACTGAGACAAGAAAAATAGTCTATTCATTTTCTATATAAAAGTAAAAAATAGATCTGTATCAGTGACATCCTACATCTGCTACTGAGTGGGGAAGTTGATTCAGCACTGGCTGAGCCCTTCAAGTGTTCTCACACTGGCAGAGACAGGTGAGTGAAATATGTATGAATAGAAGTCCGAAACACATATAAAGCCAGCTTTATGAAGACAAGTAAATCTGTACAGTAATTTAAAAACACATGAAATAACTGACTCTGTAACTTGGTCACTGCAGTTTTATCTAAGATAGTAGCATTGACTGTAATAATCTTTCCATATAAATCAAGATGTCAAAGCCATTGTTAGAGAATCTTTGCCATAATTCAGCACTTATTGACCTCTCCTTGTATGACATAAGTTTTAAAAGTAAGACCACTCAAAATAACAAGAAAAACAGATCTCTTATCACCATGGAAAAAGTCTTTTCCAGAGGTAAAGAGTTTCCAAAGTTCAAAGCTGATTCCTCAATCATAACTAATCATTATCACTTTCCTGCTTATTTTTCTCCCTCAAGTCACAAAATAATATGTCTGATCCACTTCCTTTTCAGATGTATTCAGAGAGCTCTTTGCTATTCAAAATTCATTCATAAGAAGCAATAACATTCCATGAATAAGATGGAAAGGATGGAAATACCGGGAAATAAATTACAATTAACATTGAAGAGCCTCACGTGCTGGAAAACCAGTGACTTCCCACACCTGAACTCTCTCTTTTACACCACAGTGGGAGCTGCTCTGACTTTCAGCAATCCACACCAGAGAGCTCAGCCCTGCCTGGTGCTAAGCACCTGCTTCAGGAGCAGCAGCGATCACTGCACAACATCAGTGCTGCAGTGCCAGCAAGGATTTCTATGAAATTGTTATAGCATTAAAGAACTTGAGACATGAGTCACTTCGGCCTCACAAGAGATTACATAAAGAGATGTTTTCCAACAAAACAATCTGTCATTATCTCCTGATTTCAGGCAACCCCTTTATGGGTTTGCGTGGACTATAGTAGGAAAGTAGAAGTACCGAGTTAACAAAAATCTAATTTAATAAATAAGGGGAATACAAAAGCTGGTTCAAGTGTGCAAGACTACTTAATTTATAGACTGCAGTGGATCACTAAAGTCTGGTTTAATATTATTGCCCTGTTACTACTGTTGTCCTCAAACACATTCAGGTCTATCGCTTGATATTTCTTGTAAGCATCACAGAACATCTGGTTATGATTTTGGGGATAAGATGTGAAATTATTTCATGAACCTACAATTTTGAGGTTGTTTTTACATTCAGATGTCACATTTGCTCTTAAAATTTCTAAGCTGACCAACATTCAATATGTTGGAGACTAAGATTTCATTAGGGCTGCTTTTATAGTGTCAAAAAGTTGAGTTTCAAGCATGAGCCCCAAATTATTTCCAAGCGTTTGATGAGCAATCAACAAGGACACTGCTATGCATATTTTTTCTTTTTTTAAAGTACAGAGAGACAATTAAAAATAACTTTTTTGAACTGCTTGTACTGATTGCTCATTATAGAGAGCAACACAGTGAAGTACATCAGACTAGTAAAAGCTTGTAATAACTTTTCCTACCTTATCTGCCATTATCATGGAGGCCCCGCCATGAATTCCAAGAATTGGAATAGAAGTCTGAGATGAAATAAAATCCAAAATCTGAGCTACTGCCTCCTGATCAGTGTCATCTCCAAAAACCACTCCATGGATCTTGGTGCCTGACATCAAGTCGCAAACATGTGTTATGATGCTCTTAGGGTCAGTCTGGTTCACGAGAAGGGTCACTACATTGACATCAACAGTCAGGTCTGCTGACATTTCCCTGGTCCAGAGAGCTCTGATATCTCTCTCTGTTATGTACTTGGTCCTTCCCAGAATCACTGCAATGTTCAGGATGGGATAATTTTTCTCTGCTCCACGAACAAGATCCAAAGGCGCCAGAAGAGCTTGGAGTACCAGGAGAGCACAGCCAATTTTCCTCATCTTTGCCAGCTTTGTCCCCTGTAAAAGCAATCACATTGTATAAGAAAAACACAGAAGAAAGAAATATATACTGTAGATCTCCAATGAAGGTTTTAAACAGAAAGCATCTGTGCACAATACAAAATTTAGCAGCTTTTTATAAGGCATTCTTCACTTTAGTTCCAATTTAAGCCTCTTGTATCCCCTCAGAAAGTTGGCTTGATAAAGACAGTATTATAGCTGGTCTCCCACAAGCAAGGCAAAAAACGTAGCACAAGTTCAGAGAAGAGAATTTAAAACATTCTTCCTGGATAGCCAATAAAACAAAATGACTGACAATTTAAAAAAAAAAAAAAAAATCACCATCCTTCTCTTTAACCTTGCTGCGCTAAAACAGGTAAAACAAATCTATTTTCCTTCATCCTGAACATCTATTTAAAATTTAGTCACAGTCTAACAGGGAGAGGTACTTTAGCTCAAGATGAGAGAAGTGAGCCAGAGGTCTGCTGGAAACCCCACTCCACATATTCCATACATCTCACAGCATCCCAAAACCATTCTGGTTTATTTCTGAAGATCCCTCCTAGGCAGCTGCTGCTCAAGAAAGCCTACACTGCATTTCTGGAACAGATTCAGAAGCATAATATTCCATCTGAATTCTTCTCCCCCCTTTTATGCAGCATTGACTTGAGCATCTCAGAACTGCTGATCTTGGACACAAAGTTGTCCCTGGTGCTGAAGGGGAGGGTGTTCCATAAATGAGCATCACTGCATTGGTTACCTCATGTCTTCGCTGAATCTCTGTAGGGGGCTGAATATAGACAGAGTAGGATGGGGAGAGAGATGAGGCACAGAAGTGATCTGAACTATCTGAAGGAGGGAGAAGAGGGAGAGCAGGTCTGACTCTGCAAGATCTCCCTCTGTTTCTGCGCCCCGAGGGATTTCCACCCCCATAACTGGCTCTCCGCAAGCTGCAAGAAGGGAGTCCCTGTGCCACATAAAGCCAGGCTTGCTGCGAAGCGTCACGCAGAACACACTGGCGGGGCTGTCCAATCAGGGGTGGCACTTCTCACATCTCCCCTCTCATCCTGCCAGCCCCATCTCCATCATCAGTCAGAGCCGTCTGCTGCTTGAAACGCACACCGAGACAAGGGCTGGCAGCACCATCACCTCCTCTCGGGGCAGGCGAGGAGACGAGCGCTCCAAACACCGTTTAACATCA